>PYAF01001402.1:360520-391632 GCA_007407185.1 Glycine tomentella | reverse complement strand
TTATTTTCTCTATTAGTAATTTAGTATATCAAAATATACACGTAATCTACTTCATTACTAAATAAGATAATGTTTAAAAACTTAATAGAAAAAGATACTGTTCTTTGAACCTAATAAACTGTATCTATATATTTTTTAATCAGAAAAATATATCAAAAGAACCTAATAAACTGTATCTATATACTGTTCTTTGAACTCATATGAATCCATCAACCTTTCACTATGTTTGCTAATTATAATTAATATGGTTTAACAATTATTATCTTAAGAGAGTTAATTTTTTATTGTTTAATTATTTAACCACTAATATCCTATGGAAAATAATTAATAAATCCCTAAATAATCTGAAATGTTTATTATATACTCATGTATACATGTATAATGTAAAATTATTAAGTCCTTCTAATTCTTTAAAAATTACTTTAAGTTAAAAGTAATAATTAAATGAATTTTGTATTTTGATATACTAAATTACTAATAGAGAAAATAATTCTTCCACATGACAATATAGAATGTATTCATACATACTGACAGTTGCATATCATTTGATTGGAATGAAATTTAGAATGAATATATTTGACGATGTAAATCATTTGAAAATATATATGTATTCGTTCCGTAACGAATTTATTACAAGATCAATTTGGATCTAATCACAATTTCTTTTAACAATCTAATTATAAACTAATGTAAGATAAATTTATTAAATTTTATAATATGAATTCTACTAAAATATCAATTAATTAATAATATAAATTTTTTTATACTAAGAGTACTTATAAAAATTAAATTCTACTAAAATATTTTATTACGAAACTTCCTACTTTTATTTTCTTTTCATATATAATATAAAACTGCTCCTTTATTGACTTAGTTAAAAATATAACTTTAATTATTTGTGTGTGTGTTTTTTCTCCGTCACCTCATTCTCTAATCACTTAGAGGCAGGATGCCATCTTTTCCTAACATTTTATTCATCCTGATCTAAGGGGCTACAAACATGGCCTTAAGAGTCCAAAACCATTTCTATTTTCACAAGTTAGGAAAAGAACAGCTAGTGTACCAGTCCTGCTTGATTAGTTTCAACCAGAGCTCCAGCTCCTCCTGATGCAAAATTCACCCCATATATGTAATGATCATCAAATCCAGCTGGACTCAGGTATGGCTGAATTAGTGGCAACCTTGCATACTCAGCTGCAATAAAGGGTTCTTCACGTTATAAGTCAAACATAATAATAGGAGGAAAAATAGTTTTTTCAAGCATAATAATAGGAGGAAAAAAAGTTTTTTCTAGTATCCAATTGAAGTGGAATATGGAATATCATACTAATAATAGAAACCGATTGCATTTTTTTAGATTTCCTACGAAAAAAAATTAATCTTGAAATTCGGGTTAAATTTTTGAATTCATTTCTATTTTTAGATTAGAATTTAGATTTTATCTATTGGTTTTGTTGCAAATTCATTCTTTAAAAGTTGAGTTTAAAAATCTATTTTATTTATTCTTCTTTTCATAATAAGTATTTCATACAAATAGAGTAAAATAGTTTTATAATATCATTTAATTACAAATTATTATGTATAATAAATTTATTTATTTTTATAATGTTAAAACTTAAAAGAAATATCTATTTTGATATGATTATTAAACTCTAGTAATATTTCATATATATATATATATTAATTACTGTTAAGGAACTCTCACTCAATTAATTGAATAGAGTGTGTAAATTATAAATCAAATATATTTGATTCTCATAAATAAATAAAAATATATACTAATTACGGAGTAGTAAAAACTGAAAACAAACCAATGAAATCTGGGATCACACGTCCATCAGAAAACCTTCCAGTGGGATACTTGAAGAAAGTTTCCCCATATGGCGGGAAGTTTGCCTGGAAAAAAGTGGAGATATTGATGTAGTTATTGTTTCCAACATCAAACAATGAGTCTCCAAATATGAATAGAGCTGTGTGGTTTTTTGGAAGGCAGATACTACTTTGCGAAAGTGAATAATCAGAGAAGAGAATAAAATAGATCAGATAGAACGCAAATATAGACATGTAAACTCTTAAGCTAGCCATGCTTGCAGCTTTTGCTAGTTCCCTTGAATATCTCTCACGCTGACTTATATAGGCACGTGAAACGTTCGTACTTTATAATTGGTATAATATTGATTTGACAGATCGATGTTTCTTAATTAACTCATGGTTCATGCATTCAAAATTTGCTATTCATCTAATATTATTTTTATTCGCCCGCCGAAGGCGAAGGCCATGCCAATATATTCCTGATATTTCGTCGACTTTGAAAGTAAAGAGTAAATTAGAATAACATTAGTCAGCGTTGGAAATGTAGAACAAATTCTTGCGTGAAGTATGAAACACTAATAGGATTATATATATATATATATATATATATATATATATAAACAGGAAGAATAGCAAACATTAATTTGTCACAGCCCTCACTGAGAGGAATCTGCAAAAAGATTATTTGTGAAAATAACATTTCTCAACTGACATGTAGTTTATATTTGAATTGAGGGTAAAAAATTGATTTTAAATAAAATTAACTTTATATGATTGATTATAGTAAAATATAATTGATTTTGATATAAGTAGAAGTTATTTCTACTTACTTCAAAACTATAATTTTTATGTATTATAATTAATTCTACCATGATTAGAAAATAATTTAAATTTATAAAATTTGGTCAAATCCAAAGTTAACTCACATCACTATGGTCTATCATAATTTTAAAAACTATCTAAACACACACAGAGGTAGAATCTAGGCAGAAACAACAAGATGCTTGGAGTGCACATTCGGGAACATGTGTAAAAAAAATAAGTTAAATTACAACTTTAATTCCTCTTAATTTCTCATATATGATTTTAATTTACTTATTTTTTTCACAATTTTAATTTTCTTATTTTAAAATTTTCACAATTCAATCCTCAATTTATATTTTTTTTATGTTGGTCCAATTAAATCCTAGATCTAATATATTCATTTAAGATACAGTAGAAAATAATTTAATTAATTATAATACAAAAAATAAGCTTTTTAATTTTTTTAATAAGGTTTTCAAACTAAAAACGTAATTGAATCTTTGATTTTGTATTTTTTTAGTTGAATCTTTAGAATTTTTAAAACAACTGCAAATTGTCAGCTAGTTTTTATGATTTCAAGCCACCATAAACTAATTATAATAACCAATTACAAAAAATTAACAAGATCAAGGATGAATTTTATATTATATACCGTTTAATTAGTTTATAATGTAATTAAAATCTTTAAACCAACAGTTTAAAAATTAAACTCTTTAATGGAAAAAGAATTTATTATTTAATGTTAAATTAATATAAACATGCAGGTGTTAAATCACATATATCTTCTATGAAATAATTAAATTTCTTTTCTTAAGAAAAAATTGAACAAAAGACAAGAGAAATCACGGTATTTATTCTCTTTCTGATATTATAACACAGATCATTTATCAAGCAGTAAACAAATTAACTCGCAATTTATTATTCTGACAGTGATGATAAGAGAGATTAAATAATAACGACAAATGAGTGAACCTTATAAATCTTTGTGACTTAGCAGTAGGCCTTCTTTCTGGTTGTACATAAATGGAAAACCTTAGGTAGGCTCCTAGGACGTACATCTTGTTCTTAAATACAATGAATCAAGACCAGACAATGTTAACTAACTAAATTATAACGACTAACTTAACCATGGTTGATAATAGAAAATTGCCCTAACTAACTTTCAGTTACATGCATGTTATACTCCCCCTCAAGTTGGGAGATAAATTAAGGTTAAGATCGAAGTCCCAACGTATGAGACTGAAACTCAGATTTAGAAAAACCCTCGGTCAGATCGAACATCTGCCACTTATTGATACTATATATATATATATGTATGTATGTATGTATAAGTTTTAGAAATTCATATATATAAAAAACGCTCACAAATAAAATGGCAAATTTATTTTATTTTTTTATCAGCAAAAAAATCATTAAACTTTGCAGGCGCAAGGGGTGCCTCACCCTTTATAAACAAAATATCAGACAGAACATACCCATGTATAAAATAAACACGTAGCCCGCACCAATATCTGCATAATATTGCAGACACAAACCAACACCCACACCGAAAATTGATCCCATAGCTAAAAACTATTGGATATATACACCAAAATTTCAAAAAATAAACCAACAGCAAAACACAAAAAACCACAAGTATACTGAAATTACCGTATCCTGACCCCAGTCGTATTGAACCGACTGAAACTCCATGACTAAATCTGATATGCGTCTAATACCCCAACAAAATGGCAATTATATCTACGTGTTTGGATTTTAGTAAGTTGGATTGCTAGCAAGAAGATGAGTAGCAAACTTGTTAACACAAAAGACCATATGGTTGAATTGATTTGAATCTCGGATTGATATTATACGTTGCATGTTTAGTTTGAAGTTGGAAATGTTGTACACACATTTCAATATAAATCCAACGAATAAAAACAAGAGTGTTGATGTTGGCAATAGTATTTTTGTCTCAAACTTTGAGAACCAAACATGCACATAATTAAAAAACTAACATGCCACTTGTATGGAGACACTTTTTTCTTCTTCTGAATATTACATTTATTTTGAGATGGATGAAATCTAAAGTTCATATCCCAAGTATTTAAAGCAATTATATACTTAATACTCAAATCCAAAAAAAATAGTTAAGTTGAAACAATTTCTCATTAATTGATTCGTGCACTCATTGGTAGACTTATTTTACTATTGTTTGAATATGGTGATAATTTATTTTTATGTATACGTTATTTATTTATTTTCTAAATTTAAAATTTGCCGTGCATTTTACCAGTTTAATCATACAAACAAGAATCACCACTATTCTATATCCATGCATTAATTGACACTAAATGGAATTGAATTTATACTTATTTGGGCCAAACTTGTGATGGAGCAGTCTAAATTAAGCCTGGTAATAAAAGCCCAAAGATGACTTTACTTAACCCAGAAAAATCAATGTTGCTCTATTCTAGGAAGCAAGTATCCGCACTACCAAATTTACTATTAGCTCTATCCAGTGTGTTTTAAATATTTGTTTTTTCAAAAATACCCTTTTCATGTAAACATGATTCTGTTAGCAAATTAAACAATAGGTTCATGTTTCCATTATATAAAAGAGAGTGAAAAAAAAAATGCAAATAAAAACGTAATTTTGTTATGTATTTTATCAACAAAATTATATTTTGATTGTGTAATTTTTTCTCCCCTTTTAATCAATGGAAACATAATTTTGTTTAGTTATTTTTTTTTTGAAAGAATTGTAATTAATTTAGATATAAATTACTTTTTACTTGAATTAATGATTATACAAATTATATTAATGATGATACACTTTAATTTTTTAATAGTAATCAAATTAATTACGATGTAAATTATCTTTTTTATTTAAATTTAAATTATTAATTACATAAGTTACTATTTTTAATTATAAACAAATTAATTAAAATACAAATTAATATCATAAATTGATTTAATTACTATTGATAAAGATAATTCATATAATAATTAATTTGGTTATGTTTATAAATGTTAATTTCTAGCTAATTAATTAAATTTTAATTAAAAGATATATTGATTACTATTAAAAATGGTAATTTATGTCATCTTTAATTTGATTACTTAAAAAAAGTAACTTGCATTTATAATAAATTAAATAAATTTATAAAATGAAAACATGTTTTTGTTGTATAAAATAGATGCAAAATAATACACTACGAAAACATGATTATGTTGACAAATATACAACAAAACTTGTTTTTGTTATTTTTTTATTTGCATTCTCTCCTACACAAATAAAAATATGATTTTGTTATATATTTTGTCAACAAAAATTATGTTTCCATGAAAATGACAATTTTGTTTAAAAAAATTAAAGCACCCTTAGCATGGGCAGTGCTAATAAAAAAAATCCGATAGTGTCAATAGTAGCTCCCCAATTTTATCATATGTTTGAGCTTTTGAGGTTGGAATTAAAGTCCGTTTCACTTAATATATTTTCTGATGTTTTTTTAAAGAACTGAGGGTTGTAAACTTACAGGAAAAAAACTTCACAAAAAAAAAAGTTACGGGAAAATAAAAAAACTATTTATCTGCTTGATTTTGTTGGGGTTAAACAGATAGATCGTGAGTAAAGCAGATGAACCGGCACGAATTGATTGTTATGAAAGCAAACTTCACTACAATTTAATAAATAAAAAAATTGTCACCAAGGATTGAACCTAGTGTTCGAATGCTGAAAAGTCTTTTTTGTCATTGCCCAATTAACTTACAAATTCTTGTATATTACATTTAATTAAAATGTATTTATAGTTAATATAGATACATTTTATTAAAAAAAATCTTTATTTTAACGTAGTATAAATTTAACTCTCATCACTGTTTTCCTATATCTTGCAATTTGCAACTCATGTAATGTCTCCTAATGTATGACACTTACACAGACATATATATAGGCTAATTTGTTTAAAGGCTTCATGAATGTTATCATTGTGTCTGAGTTCAAAAGGTGTTGTTCCCCCCTTAGTGGAGCCATCATGGTGTACATTTCGAAGAACTCTCTAGACTGATGTTCAGCAACAATTTAATCTCATACTCGATATCTCGAATTCCTCTGGACAAGTGAGAATGATACCCGTAAAAGTACTCCAAGACTCAAGTTAGTGAGTGAATAATAGAGTTACAACAGAATTAAAAAATATCTTTACATGTAATGTAGCCCTTTATTTATAATAGTATATCTCACCATATGCCAATGGTTGTTTTAGCATTGTGGTTTGTTGATAATTTCTAAAATCATTGAACCCACGATTCGACTACAGCACAAGAAAAAAATAAAAAGTATACTTTATCAGATAATGAGATAGGTAGTTACCTTAGTAGATGGATGAACAGTTAAGTGGTGATACCTCAAATATATGAATTATAATCCTGGCTAGTGCAAGTTACATTGATGATTTGATATGGTCTTTAAGGTTGTGAATTCAGCCATCACAGTGCCTCATGAGCTTAAAAAAAATTAAATAAAATTAAATCCTCTTCTTCAGAAGAAACCTTAGCAAAGAAGGAAGACTCCATCACCTTAAGCTTAACACCTCTGTACCACAATTCATCATATTTCCTTTCTTGTTCTTCAAAATTCAATTCATTTAAATTACACGAGCTTTATAATTGTATTGTACCATCAATTACGTAAATAAGTATTACTGGACCAAGCGGTTATACATACAATTTGTTGTGATCAAGATTTTAACTTAATTAGTTGCAAGAAAAACAACGAGCCAAGTAAACAAGTCATGGGAGTTGAAAGAGATCTCTAATAGTGTAAGGCCCTATATTGGAAGAGTTGTTGGTGAAGCCCCACATACCATCTGCGAATTTTTTGTATGCACTTTCTGTAAGATGATAAGAATCCCAAAATAAATATTCATTGGGTTTGTCACATAATTCAAATTGCTTCTCCCCTCTTTTCCCTCCGCAGCTATACACTCCTCTAAATGGTCCACTTCCACAACATGCTGATTTTCCCTCCTTCAAACCTGCATCAAATAAACCATCACAATTCTCGATTATTAATTCGTAACATTACAACGTAGAGTATGGACACTAAATTGAGAATCAAAAGTGTAATTTGATCTTTTTTTTATTCGAACACTAAAGACATATTACCATATTTCAAGGGATGCTTCATCATTTGAGTGAGATCAGCACCGAAATCATATAGAGCAAATTTAAAGCCCTTTAATTGCTTATCCAATTGTAAGAGAACTACTTTTAGAACTCCATTGTGTAAACTTGCAAGGGCTGAAAGTTCTTGTAAGCATTTACCCTTTCCTTCTAATTGAATTATTCTAGTGCCTGGAAGACAACCCAAAGGTGGCACGGTCATGAACACAAATTTCCTAGCCCCTCTCTTGTATATTTCCTACAAACACCATTATAAATCATAACTATATATACATGACATTTGTTTATCGAAACTCGCCCAACAACATCTACTGACCCTTGTCGAGAAAAGAAAACAAGAGAGGAAATATAAAAAAACACTACAAGAAAAAATACCATTATTATTAGTATAGACTTTGAAGGTCTACACTAAAACTATAATACACTAACATTTGTTTCATTGATATAGATAGCATATATCAATGTTCTATACTAAGAAATTATTTGTATAATAGATCATACTATCTCTGTTAGTATAAACTAAGTATATATAATAACATGTGGTAAACAAAGTTTAGATTAATGGAAGCTAATAACATCTCGAATAATATAATTATGGTGGGTTAATTAACTCACTTTTGATAGGTCCACAATGTGACATAAAATTTAAAAACTTCAACAAGTTTTATCTCCGGCCGACAGGGTAAAACTTAAGAACTTAAAATAAGTCTTACAATCCTATAAAACTTTTAAAAATCATGTCTTATATAAGCAAAGATTCTTATATAAGAACTATCAGGTCAATTATTCTAATAGTAAAACTGCATAAGAATATATTTTAAAATTTAAGAACTGCATAAGCGAATTTAATTAGAAATGCTCAAATATAATACTAATTTCCTTCTGAACCAGGTGGCAGGTGCTAATAAAAATTTTCTTCAGAATTTCGCTTAATTTTATAGAGTAAGCTAGACGACAACCAAAAAAAAAAAAAATACTGCTTTTAACTTGAATATGATTATTAAGTGCACACTTTTCGTCCAACAATACATAATCCTATTTTTTTGTGTACTTTTGTGTCTTGTGTTTAAATAGGTGGGGAACACCGACAGGTTAACTTGTAGGAAAGAGACAGGGAAATGACTTTTTTTCCACCTCAATATAGCTATAAGCATTTTTGTAACACTAACCCTTGGATATTATCAGAGTTAGGAAACTCTTCTAATTATTAACAATTGCCTTCTATTTTTAAAATTTTTTTTTTTCAATAATTGCCTTCTAACATTTGAATTTTGCTCTTACTTTAAGGTCGGTGGTCTGCATACTACTTCACGGCCCAACTCAAAGTAAAGAAGTTAAGGATTTGTTGGGGAGTTAGGAGGGGAAAGGAAGAAAAGAGATTTAAGGGGAAAGGAGGGGAGGGGAGGGGAAGGAAAGAGAGGAAAATGAGGAAAGTTTCTTACTCTTTGTTTGGGAGTTAAAAATATATTAAGAGAGAGAAATAGAGAGTTAATAAGATATTTTTACAATTTTGTTCTTATTTCAAAAATTAATACACTCTATATCTTACATTGACTAGGGTAGGATAATAATTTTATTAACATTGATTGGGGTAAAATAGTAATTTTAGTTACTTTTCCTTCTAAAAACCCTCAAATAGGGGGAACAACAATTTTTAGGCTTTGGAGGATTTCAGAGGAGTTTTAAAAATTCTCAAATTCTTTCCCTCAAAAATTAAAACTCTCAAATAAGGAGATGTCTTTACCTAAACTTTTCCCTTCCCTCTCTTCCCCTCCAAAATCTCTCTCCCAAACAAAGCCTAAAGCTCTCAATTATTTTACACTCTTAAAAAATGTTTTCACTTGGTAAAAAAAATCAGAAAAATTAAAAAGTATTTATTTAATAAATAATAAAAAACTATTAGAATTATTTAAATATTTTTCTTAAAAATTGATGATTTTATGAATTTTTCTATGAAAAAGACTCATTTGCCCCTTAATTTTTTCTATTAATTATAACACCATTTTCTCTTTTCTTTATACTACACCCCCGTCATCCCAGCTATAGCTTTTTTTTCTTTTCTTTTCTTCCACTAGGTAAAACGTTTGTAAATTATTATTTAGGATTAAAAAAAATGTTAAGCAAAATTAATCATGACAATTTGATAAGTATCTTTGTATTAATCAAGAAACTTAAGAATAAATTTCAACTAAATTCTAGTAGTTTGAATAAATTATTTTGTTACATTAAACAGATTTCATCCTAAATTTTGATTTGGCCCTAATACACATCCATTTCATACATAAGAAAACAGATAAGAGAAAATAGTCATGATTTCAATCTGCGTTCATCCTAGACAATTATATATCCGACTAAGAATATATTACTATTTCCTGCTACGAATAACTTTTATGAAAGAACCCTAACTTTGCTGTCGAAATATGTAAGTTACCTTTATGGCCATATAATTATGACTAATATTTTCACGGCTTTTCCAAAACTTACAGGGTTCCAGTCAACAGCCGTACTTGTCACGTTGTCTCTTACTTTGGCTAAATGATATATAAAGTATGTTGGATTAGATAAATAAGTTAGTTTTTTTTTATTTGACTAGTATAAAACTTTGTTTGACCAAAATAAAGTATTGTTTGACCAAACAATTTATTTTACTATCTTGTAGCATCTTTTGAAAAACTACTTCATGAAATATTTAAGTTTAAAAGTTGGCTCTAAAAAAAGTTTATATACATAAGTTCCTAGCTAATTTATCCATCTTTGACTTCTAATCTCCAGTTTTCAATTTTTGTATACTTTTCCACTTTCAATTAGTTTATTGGCTATTTTTCCAAACTCACTCACAGCATACTAACAAATACATGCGCGTATATTTTTAATTAAAAAATTAAACATATAGTATAAAATGATAATTTAAAATTATAATATAAATACACATAATTAACTCAAATAAATAAGAAAAAATATAAGTGAATTAGAGATAAGGAAAGGGGATTAAATTATAAAAATAAGTAAATTGAAAAACTCCATTTGGGAATAGAAGTGACTAAGTATTTGAGATGAAAAAATTACTAAAAAATATTATTAAGTAATTAGAGTTACAATATGGGGGAAAATAATGTCTTCTTTATATAAAAAAACAATTAAATTTTTTAAAATTTTAAAATAGAAAAATAAGTACTAAATAATATCACTTGCTTCTTTATTTGACTCTTTCCGTGTTCTCTCAATATAAAGCTGATACTTTTTTACGATAAAAAAAAATAAAAATAAGAGAGAATATACTATTTTAAAAATATATTAAATCACGTGTTACTTTTTATTGGAGAAATAGAAAATAGAACAAGAAAAGGGAATAAGTAATTCTAATTCCTACGAATCGATCGAATGTGCCACAATCTATCAAAGTGACATTATAATTCTACACACATGCTTGAGAAATATTAAAACAAATATGTAAATAATAGAAAATTTGTACCTTGATAATGGAAGTCAAGTTACCAACAACCATACCAACATATTCTGAATGAGAGTAAGAGTTA
Organism: Glycine tomentella; assembly: GCA_007407185.1. NCBI lineage: Eukaryota > Viridiplantae > Streptophyta > Magnoliopsida > Fabales > Fabaceae > Glycine > Glycine tomentella. The sequence continues at coordinate 380,314 of PYAF01001402.1, read as the reverse complement.
AGAACATCAGAATGTGTCAAGAACGGGCTAAGATAATCATTGGATCCGATGCTAAACATGTAGACAGCGCTTGATAACAATGATTTAGCTTCAGAACTGCCTATCTTGTGCCTCAACAAAGCTGCTACTTTCTTGTAGTATATTGCTTGTGTTTTGAAGGGTATTACCTGAAAGTTTGGAATGACAAAGTGTTATGCATGCATGCTTGAGGCATTGCTAGTTTCTACTTACCTATTTGATTTTAATATAAAAAAAAAAAACTCGTATAAATTTTTGTAATATATAGTTAAGGTTTGGAACAACAAGGAAAATAATGTAAGATGAAAACAAATTGTCTACGTCTTATTAGGCTACATATAAATAGAGAAAAAGAAAAGAATAAATAATAGAAATGTAAATTAAAGTAATTAATATAATTTTTAATTTATTTCTAATTACATTTTCCTCAGATTTAAATTCCGTGTACTCCCGTTCATATTTATATATAATTTTCTTTCCCTTCTGTTTTCAAAAGTCCAAGAAAAGCCATCCGTACATAAATTTACAATCCCTTGGCAACTCTGTATTTTATGTGGAATATTATTTAAAACACACGCACTCACACACTTTTAATAAAATATTTATCTTCAAAAGAAATATTACTTTTTCACAAAATCATTATTTTTTCACAAAATTCACCATAGTTTATTTTAGGGAATCGTTATTTTATTTTATTTTACTTTTCTTTAATTTTTATGAAAGAAGATTCTGAATTCTGATCTTATATGAAATGATTGGTCAAGGTTTGTGCTAATGTCATAAGTTGGCCCGTGAGGGCTTCTTTAGGATCATGTCACGGCTCATGGGTCGGCAGACTCTGTCTTACAAAGTGAAAAAAAGGTAAAAAACGATTATGTTCTACCAGTGGCCTGTTTGAATCACTGTTTCACTTGATGTTTGACATATAACCAAGACAAAGACAATAGGTGCATCCAATCTACTAAAATAAAGCCATTGGTTACTCAATTAAGCTAATCATAGTGCTCCTAGATGCTTGACATGCATATGACATGTTAATTACCAATTACTATATAGTAATACTGTTTAGTAACTTTTTCACCCCTAGAGTCTTACTTAAAAGTACCATTAATGAAAAAGCAAATAGGGCAATAAGTCACAAAAGTGTGAATGAAAGTTTATGAAATGGACCTTACCGAACCTTCAAAAGTTTCAACAAGAGCACCCGCACCACCAGATGCAAAATTCACTCCACCGTAGTAATTGCTATTGCCAGGTTGTAAATATGGTGGAACCAATGGAAGGTTTCCGTATTCAGCTACAAAAGGCCGAGGATATATAATATGACAAAGATGATAATTAAGATAAGGTTTTGATAATATTAAGTTTAATTATTCTAATGGGGGACAAAAAAAATGTGTCAGTTCAACCAAATTGGATTTTCACTAGTAACAAGACAAGAATCATAGGATCTCTGAACCTTACATATGAAATCTGATATCAACCGTCCATCAGAGAATCTCCCCGTTGGGAACTTGAAGTATGTTTCCCCATAGGGCCAGAAATTTGCTTGGTCAAGGGTTGTTGTGTTGATGTAGTTGTTATTGCCAGCATCTAAGAAAGAATCGCCAAAAATGAAGAGGGCAACATGTTTGTTGTTTCTATGGTGGTCGATCTTGCTTCCGTGTGTATGAGAGACAAGAGCTACGAAGAACACGAGGAGGAACATAGAGCTAGATAGATTTGACACCGTGAACTTCATCTTCACTGAATTTGCTGCAATCTCTAGTTTGTCATAGTTGAAAAGTATATATAAATAATGACTTTATTGCTATAGGTGAAAACAATAATATTTTAGTGGATACCACACACACACATATATATATATATATATATATATCTCTTTTATATGTAGTTGTGTTTAACTTGATTAAAATTATTTTAAATAATAAAAAATATTTCTAAATATTTAAGTCAATTATATACTTTAAAAAATGAATAATTAAAACTCAAAACTATTCATTAAATTATAACAAAATCGCATCAGTTAGATCCATATATTCAACTTGTGAGGACAATAATTTTATGTGTACTTATTACTTGTTAGTTTTAACTTGGCCTAGTCAGCGCCATTTGATAGGAAGAAATGTATCTTGATGATGTTATCAAAAACTGGGACATGGACTTGAAGAATATGAATTTTCCACTTCACGAGTATTCCAAGTTAAATTGATTCCTTGTAAGCCGGCAAATAATTAAAATATCTTGTGGATTCATTAGCTGATATTCGATCGGCTGAAAACTGCAAAATGAATCTGTTTATCATAAAGGAATTTGTTGTTCCTGATTCTGCTTCACCTTGATTGTTATTTACACTCAATTGGTAAGGAATGAATCACCCTTTGCGGTCAGATCGCCAAAAATGGTGTCGACTGTCCGATCGGCCCGACTTTCTCAAATGCCCACCATCGGCTCTTCTCTTTTCTGGGAAGTATCCAGAAGGATTTTCTTTCGAAATGAGTTAAAGTTTCACATCGGATAGAAATAAACAAGTTAAACACTGAGAAAAAGACTTATAAATATGAGTCTTAAGCTTTTGGATTAAGATATAGTATCTAATTCACTTATATAGTTATTTAGGTGTAAATCTTCCCGATATTTACTCCCTCAATTTTTCAAAGAGTATATTGGTTGGGAGAATGTATCCTCTCCATATTTGCATATTGGATTATTTTGGAGCATGTAATGTTTTGCAACGACCATGCCCAAAAAAAAAATATTGAAGTATGAAATGTTTTGCAATGACCTGCCATATTTAGAATAAAATGTTATTAGAGTCTTTAAAATGATAAATATTAGTCGCTTTTTTTTGTTACCATAAATATTAGTCATTTTATAAAAATCTTTTTTAATTTATAATTTATAGAAAATGTCATATTTTGATCAACTTTAATTATATTTTGTAGGTGTGCCAAAGATTAAATGAATTACATTAAATGAAGATAAAAAAAACTAAATTAAATATTAAAATGACAGATATTATATTCTAAACAGAAAAGAATCCTTGAAACACAGAGAGAAAAGAAATACAAGAATAAATTGAGAGACTAAAATAATAATGTATTTATTCATAAAAGAATTATTAGATATTGACAGAGTATTTGACATGTGAAGACATGCATATATTATTACTCAATCTAAACTACCAAAGTTGGGTTTATTCACTAAGAAAAATTAAATGGAGCAAGTTTTAAATTTAAAAATGTCTATTCATTTTAAGAAACAATAACTTATTTTAGGGAAAAAAAATCTAAAAAGTTGATAAAAATAAATAACTGTTGTTAAAATAAATTGAAAAAAGAAAGCACTTGATCAATAAATTGAAAAAAGAAAGCACTTGATCCACCCACCATGGGCAATTGAGCAGTAATTCAAGTTCTGTATCGGAGTTGTTAGAATGATTAAGATTTGAATATTTGTGTTCGATGGGGACGGTGGAGAAAGTGAAGTGAAATGTTCTTCCATGTTCCATGTGGATATGGTTTTTTAATGCGGTCTGAGGCTGAGCCATTCCTGCTGCCGTAGCTTTTGTTTAATGCGAAAAAGTTACATCAACTAAGACGCATTCAACATAGAGTAAGAAAAAAAATATATAAATATTATAGAATTTATGATATGAAAAGAAAAAGAAAAAAAATGTTAATGAAATATTTAAAATAATATAAATTTTGATAAATAGTTACTGTTATATTTAGAATGGAGAAATTTTTTAATAAAAATAATACTAAATGATTATATATCAATTTTATTTTCTTATCATTAAAAAAATATTATGTATCATTACTCGGTTGATGCCATGCCAGCCACATCTTGTCACGTCATTGTCATACAAGTCTGACAAATATGGTACGTGATTCAACGTGGCGCCACCTTGTTGGACTTTAACTCTTCACGGATATATACCAAATCATTTCTTAACAGTCACAACTACAGTGTAATTGATTATGTTCACATTAATCTCAGATTAAATGTGATTATTAATTTAATTAACCATGTCCACGGGCAGGACAGGTTTTGCTAGGGTGTTCACAGATGTCAAATTGGTTTTTGTTCACATTGTTTTCTATTGAGATGAATGAAAAGATATGAAAGTTTAAAATTAAAGTGCTTAGGTGGGTAGTAAAAAAATTAAATAAAACAATCTTACGTTCCTAATGTTATCACTTTAACACATCTTGAAAAAGAAGAGGTGCGAGTAGTAAAAGGAAAGTGATAATAGTAAAAGATTAAAAAAAATAATAAAAAATAATAATAATAATAATAATCGTTCTCTTCTAAAATCCTTACACCCAACTCCTTCTCTTCCAACTTCTTCTATACGCGACCAACACCCATGGCACCACCACCCAAATTTGCCATAGCCTACCCAAGCAAACCACCACGCACCAGCATCTCCACCTAAACCCAAACACCAATATCGATACACATCCTTCGCTACCACCTCCATATTCATGACCCATATGAGCTCATCATCCACCTATAGCACGCCGCCACCACTTGAAGGACAGTATGGGAAACAAAAGACAGTAACATCTTTTACTGTAGATTTTTGTTCTTTTTCACCTCATTTTAGGTGAAAAATTTTCTGTGGGACCCACCGTCTTTCACCAGCTTTCGCACCTCTTTCCATTCTTCCGAACACGAGCAGGTTTTCAGCTTCTTTTAGCCCTCATTAACTTTCAACTCTTGCATTTCAGTAGAGCCAAATACAGTAAAAATCAAATGAGTCTATTAAAATTAATTTGACTAGTTTAGTTTGAATTTTGAGAAATCTTTTAATCAATCTGAACTGAACCATTTCGTTTTAGATTAAATTGGTTTGATTTCGATCGTTTGGCTATTATAAAAACAATTATTATAATTTTTTAAAATTTATCTATAAGTATTGTTTATTTTTATATAAATGATGCCACAAAAATGATGGTGGTAGTTGCTAGAATGGAGGCAAACCAGGAGAGGAGCTAAAAAAAATGTATCACATAAAAAAAATGAATATATTGTAAGATGATCGTAAGATTAAATGAATCAAACGATAAATAAAAATGATATATATATTGTAGACCGCATATGAAGATGATCCACAATAAAATTTGTCATAAATTAAATATTATTTATAATCATTTAGAAGTAAAGACAAGATCAAAATAATTTATTAAGGAGGCGATATAATCAATTATGTTAACTTAAAAACATATTTTCACAAGGTTTACTGCAGAGAAATAACACTATTATTTCATGTTCTTTATAAAAGAACCATTTGCTTTTTTTCTCGTTATAAGAGACATAAACTTATTTTTAGATTTATTAATTGTTAAAAAAAGATCTTAATTTATTGTGAAGATTATTAATGAGATGTTGAGTAATTCTTCATATAAATGAATGCATTTATTTGTCTAATAACAACACAAGTCACACTCATTAATAAGAAAAATATTCTTTGAATTAATATAGCACCGTCATCGAATATATGCATTACTTAAATTATTTATTTTTGTGAATAATTACATAATAAAATTTAAATTTATGATATTATAATTAAATTTAAAATTATTTAAGTAAATTGCACTTTACATCCTTGAGAGATGTGAGTATTATACTATCTTTCTCTCTTATGTTGAAATATGCACTTCGCTTGACAGATTCAAGTATTTAACACTTCACTCTATTTTAATTTTTCTGTTAAAGTTGTGCTCATTCTCGTTAAAAAAAATTATTTGTTGCCAAAACGTCTTTTACATTATATTCCTTAAGAAATAAAAGTATTGTGAAATAACTTTTTAGCCTTTGTTTCTCTTTCAATTATGCCCCTCCACCACTCTATCCAAAGTCCAAACGTACGCTAAAAACTGCTACTATCATCATATTACTTCAAATATGAAAAATATATGTTACTGGTCTTTTCACACATATGTTGCAAAGCCAAATCTCTCACTTTCTTGGCTGCTCTATCTATGCTCTTCTATCACACTTCTGAAAATTCTCTCAACATCACACAAAAGATGGATTGATATTCTTTACAGCAGATACACAAAGTACAACTTAATTATATAAATAGACTGAAATAACATGCTAATGTTGTGTTTATACGAGAATTGACCAAAGTATGTGACTAAATTATTTATCGTAACCTTCAACCCTTTGGGTATAAGGATCTCGTACTTAACTTTTAGTTGATATGCTAATAAAAATAGTTTTTTTTTTTTACATACAATATGAGCATCTTTATTATACAAATGCAATAAATCAATAACAACGTACATTGAACACGAGCATTATCTGACAACGATCCTTGAGAATGTTTTTCATTGGCTTTCAAAGGTTGGACTAACAAAAACATACTAAAACAATATTATTGGGTCTAAAGAAACAACGGTTCTTTTAGGGATGAATTTTTTTATTTTGCTGAAGTGATGAATCTCGTCATCCTTTAAAATAAGAGATATTTTTCGCTTTCACAATGATATGTTCGTCCTTTATATAACGTAAAAAGGATTGTATCTTGAGTCAGTATATGGATTGTACTTTCTTAATAATATTATTATTTTTCTGATAAAGAAAATGCTAATCATTCAAAGTTATTTTTAGTTTCTTTTTTAAGTTATAAATTTGAATGATTTAATGTTACTTTTAATTTATTATATTTTATAATTATTTTACTATGGTATATTAAATTTTAAAATTTTTACTTTAGTTCTTTCAGTTTTTAAAATATTTCATTTTAGTTATTTCTTTCAATTTTCATTACAAACATTAACATTTTATTAACTTTAAATTTTTTAAATAATTAATTTAATATGATGATAACTAATAATTATCACTATCTTTATTTTATTTAAAAAATTTAAAACACAACAAAAAAAAAGAGGTGCAAATATTAAAAGTGTCGAATGAGTAAAATATTAAAAAAAAGATAACTATCATTTGACACCCTCTACACCTCTTTCTCATATTTCCCAACCTCAACCCTTCTTCATCTTCTGGCTCGGTGTTGGTTGGCTTGGATTTGGTGATGGAAGTGTTTGATCTCGCAGATCTGGCCAAATATGGATGGTTAACGACGGTAGAGGTGGTGGGTGGTACCGTTTGGTCCATATCTGAACTGGTTTTGGTGATGGAGGTGGTGGCGCGCCTGGACGACACGGTGGTATTGCTGGAGGAGGTTTTTCTCGGTGGTGCCCCTAAAATATATTAGAGGGATTGGGACGGTAGGGACATGAGGCGGCAGCAGAGAAGTGGTCGTAGAGGACGATAATGGCGATGGAAGTACTTAGAAGGAAGGGAGAAATTGGAGATCTCAAACATGCTATCTTTGGATACTCTAACCAATTAAATTAATAAATCAATTATATTAAAAATAATTAATATCATTATATATAATACTAAATTTTTTAATATATATTTAATACATATATAAATTTATATAATAAATTTTATAATAATTAATTTTAAATTAATAATATATTTTATATATATATAAATTTTTATTTAACTTATGATTTTATTTAAATTTATGATTTTTATTTAAAATTTATACATAAAAAATACATTATTAGGTAAAAATTAATTATAAGATTTATTATATAAATTTATATGTATATTAAATATAAATTAAAATATTTAGTGTTTTATATAATGATATTAATTATTTTTAATATAATTAATCTATTAATATTAATTTGTTAGAGCGTATTCAACAAAGCTAATGGGCTGAAATGTTAACCCAACCAATACCAGGGCAAGCCCAGCCCATTTCTTATGTCCATTCGCCCACAATATTTTAACCTAAATGTATGCCGTTTTATTTTTGAAAAAAAAAAAAAACTAAATTGTATGTATATATATTTCAGTCATCTGTCAGGATCACATGCAATTTATTTTAAAACTTTTTAATTTTTAAAGTAGGTGGAGTTGAATCACTGTTGTCACTCTGATAATTGTAATTTTTTTTTTATTGTTGTTGTTGTTGAGCGCCTAATATTTTATAATATTTTACAGTAATTTTCAACGCGACTTTCATGACAGGTATAATTCAACGCATACCAAACAATATGCATTTTTCCTATTCTGGAAAAATTACTGATATAGTTATCAAAATAATAGTATTGCTATTTCAAATCATTACAGGGTCAATATATTTCGAAAGTCTAGATGTACACGCAATGCGACCACGTTCAAACTCTGGCTTGGTAAACTTTTCCATCTTCACCCAAATAAAAACCTTCTATAAGCCGCCACAAAGGAATTAGAAAAATGTTAATAATATATTTTCAAACACACTTTTTTTCAATATTCCTTCTGTTTTAACAAAACAAAAATGTTCCAAACTAATTGTACGTCATTTTACAAAAATGGAAGCATTAAACTTTTTTCATGAAATATACTTAGTCGGAGTAGTTGTTACTCGGTAGTAAATTAAGAAAAAAATTAATTAATTAGAAAGATAAAAATTATACTCGAAAGTTACATAATATTTTTTATAAAATTCAAAAATTTATTACCTGTGTCAAAATCTTGAACGCTGTATAAAATGATTTTTTAAAACCTTCAACGTGTCTTAAAAAAATGTATTACTGTCTAAAACTCTTCAAGAAATTATAGAAGTCGAGAAATTAATGAAATTGGAAAAGATCAACTCATCACCTTTCTTAGATTCTCTTTCATTTCCATAATAAGAGTCAAAGCATTTGACTTTGCTGTTCATAGCTAGCACTAAAATAATGATAAATGAAAATCATGAAAACCCCTACCAAAAAAAGATCTTAACAAATTATAACTAATGTGTTAAAAAGAATGTATTACTGTCTAACAACTCTTCAAGAATGATGTTAAATAAATAAATACTCCTCAAGAAATTATTGAAGTCGAGAAATTAATGAAGTTGGAAAAGACCAACTCATCACCTTTCTCATATTCTCTTTCATTTCCATAACAAGAGTCAAAGCATTTGAATTAGCTATTCATAGCTAGCACTAAAATAATGACAAATGAAAATCATGAAAACCCCTACCTAAAATAGAAAGAAAAAGATCTTATTTGTAAACATTTAGAAGTGTATTTATTACTACTATGGATAAATTTGGGGTACCCTACCCAGCTGCCGCTAACTTTGGTTACCTGGCATTTGCGGCAATCAAGAGAGCCTCTCTGACTAATTTTTGTTCATATATACACTAAATTTAAATGTTATCACTAAACATGTAAATCATAAAGTTATTCCAATTTAAAAATATATTTTAAGTTGGAGTCCTACATAATTATAATAAATACTTAAAAAGAAATATTTATTATTTATAGTAATCTTATTTAGATTAAACATGATTACTTTCAATTAAAGATAATTACGATTAAGATACACAAAAATACTAGACATGAACATGTTAGCTAGAAAAATGTTTGACAAACACCTATAATGTTATCCAACATGAAGTGAGAGAGAAAAATATAAATATGATAAGATTTATGATATAATAAAAAAAATAAAAGATATTTGATGACCTGTTTAAAAAAAGAGAGAGAAATTGATGTATCACTGCTGCCCTAGTGATGCAACGCAACCCAAAGCATTGTAGATTTTTCAATCCCCAAACAAACATCGTTTTAGTATATGTGTCACACTCTCCGCAGTCCACATAAGCTTCGTAACACGGGTGTACCTAAATGTTGGAGCCATGACACTTTCTATTCTTTACCTAATTTTGGAGTATACAAGGTGGCGGATGAATTTGATTGGATTTTCAATGTTCGTGTCACATGCCCCCTGCACCTCAGTTTCTGGCTCCCACATGATGGTAATATTGTACAAAGCTGAGAATGCTTTATCATATAGACTCGTCTTTGCCATTAGGTTGTGATTGAAAAAATCTGAGACCTTGTGGTCCTTGTCCAATAAAATAATCTCCATAATTGAAAGTTAGATTACAATGTTTCTTTCTTCATATAAGAGAAGTTCTGATTCTAATCCAACAAAGATAATTTCCAATACAAAAGTTCTGTTTTTAGATTGTATGTGAGGTACACCTTTTTGTTCTCTCTTTCAAGAATTACAAGTATTTTTTGAGACAAAACTTTTTAATAAATATATTCTACAAATCTTTTTAATACTTTTTGAAAAAAGTATTAAATAAGTATATATTTACTCTTAAAAACTTTTAAAAACATTCAATATAATTATTCAAAACATTTTGCAAATTGTTATTCAATAATAAAATGAAAACATTAAAGCCCAATAATAAATGCAATGAAAATATTAAAAGTGAATAAAAAAGGCTATGCAAATATTAAAACAAATAATAAATGCTATGCAATATTAAAAAAGATAGTAAAAGCTATGCAATGTATTAAACCAGATAATAAAAGCTATCCAATGTATTAAAACACATATTTAATCTTGTGATGTATGTAAAGTACTCAACGAACCAGGGGAGGGAGCGGAAAGCAGAGTACTATTGTGATGAAGCAAGAGCTTTATGTAGACCAAAGCTGGTCCAATTTATGTACCAGAAGAAGAAAAAAAAGAGGGCTGGTCCAAATTAATAGTAAAAAAACCAAGCTTCCAACGAGAAGAAAAAAAGGCTGGTCCGAATTAATAGTTGAATTTGAAATTTGCAAATGTAAAAAAAAAATTAAAAATGCCAAAAGACCTTAAAAAATTATTGAGGTTTCAAGGCAAATGCAATAATTCAAAAGATCTTAGAAAATGAAAAGGCTGACAAAACAATCTTGGATTCGGAAAACGATTATGAACTTGTCAGATTTCATCCAATGATGACAAATCATTAATTTAAAACTTCCCTCACAACTAGATTTCCAACACTTAAAATCTGTGCAACAAAGCCAATTATTGCAGAACATTGGTTTAGAAAGGAAAAAAAAACAAGCTTTTCCACATCCATTAATAGCTAAAACTTTACACCAAGGACGATCTACTAAAGATGGCTTAAGAAACCAAAACCAGTAATTAAAATAATAGAGGCGATATAAAATCATCCACCACACAAAGCATTGAAAAATGGCTGGTCTAGGGTCATAATCAAATTGCTATAACAATGAAAACAACCAAGTTAAAAACTGTATCAGCAGTCAAGACTGTATCTCAGACCATATATAACATAATTGACAATCCTTATGGACATCAAACAGAAAATCCCCTGAAAACGAGGTCTTTGAGTTCACAAAGGATACCCTATAAAAACCTATATATAGTCCTATATTGCATTAGCTACAAGATAAATAAACTCCACATATGCTTTAACCAGGTTTTCTTGCTGTGGACTCCATCACCAACATCACGATCACAATTCCTGAAAGCAGTACACAAATGAAAATGATAATGATAAATAATATACATTCAGAAACATACAGGGATGCTTCCACTAAGAAGAGAACATAAACAAAAATTAAAGAAACTAGAGGCAGAATGAAAAATCACTAACTTGTAGCTTTATTTACATAAAAGGCGAGATAAAGGTGTTCAGAAGACTCCTGCCATGGAAGGCAGGTCGTCGAAGCTCCAAAGGTTCATAGGGTTTCCAGCAGCATCCTGAGATGCATCTCCGCTGAGCAAAGACGCCAATGTAGCCTCAGCCCAGGCTTCATCATCAAGAAAAGAAGGGGTCTCAAAGAACTTCAGCTGGGATTCAATGTCTGCAAGCTCCTCAGAAAGAGTTTTTGCAGAATCAGCTTGCACGGGTGCCATATCCTGCAAGTTGTTCTTCTGATTCTGATCAGCAGCACCCTGCAGAGATTCACCCTCCAAAGAAGCAGCAGAAAGCATGGATGAGATCTCAGGGGTCTTGGGGATTTGTTCACCCCATCTGAGGTCAGAATAATCAAACGAGTTGCTCGAATGCTCAGAGCTGAAGTAAGCAGTAACATCAGCAGATGGAGTAACAGGTGAGACTTGAACTCCGTTTCCAGCAAACGGGGCAGGGTTAACATACTGGTTAACCAGTGGTTTCTGTTCCACCTGATCTATAGGGCTGTAGTAGCCCTCGAGATTGTCACCAAAATTGAACATCTGGTTCATTTTCAGCTTCACAGAGTTCAGATTTTTCTTCATTGGCTGAGCCTCTGGATTCGCCTTGAGACGTTTTGAGGAAGCAGTGCCTGAAGGTTCATCAGGGAAATTCACCTTGGCTTTCTTGCCACGGATCCTCCTTGCTTCGGCATCGTAAGCTCTTGCAGCTTCTTCAGCGGTGCTGAAAGTTCCAAGCCAAACACGAACCCCCTTTCTTGGGTCGCGGATCTCAGCAGCCCACTTTCCCCATGGACGCTGGCGGATTCCACGATATTGGTTCTTCCTCTTTCTCTTGGCACACTTCTCAGCTTGCCCCTTTGATTCCACAGATTTCACAGTTGTTGCTCCTACAATATAATCGGAAAAGTAACATAAATTAAACTATTAAAGGGCAAAGACAATAAACATGCAGTATCATTAAAAAATATATCACATACCAAAAACACACATATACAAAGATTGGCAACTATTTTCCCATTTCTTCCAAAACCATTCAGGTCTATTAGACAACTCCACAACAAGGTAAAAGGAAAATCATCAACACGAGTAAAGGAACTGATAATAATGGACATATCTTAACAATGGTTGTTCTTTCATTAAGTTCAGTAATAGATATGGTTACCATCAATTTACCCAACCTATACCACAAATAGATATGAGATTAAACATCAATTATTTCAATTTCATGGATTAATCAGTGAGCAATCTAAATCAAGCAACGTTATTTAGCCCACAAACAGGAAACCACATACCAGACCAATAACCAAAACAGAGGTAAAAGAACTAGCAATATACTTAGTGAAATGCCAAAATTGGATCAAATAATGAACAATTAATGAAATAATAGCTGTAATATAAGGATACTCAATTTTTTTTCATTTCAGATCAATAATCGATACTTGTCTCTCTTAGATCAGACCTAACAATTAGAAGTGCAGTAGGTTAATTGAAACAATCCATCCTATACAAATTTATAACACCCACACTAGGTCAACCATATGCCTGCTCGATTGTTCCCACAAAGAGCCAAAATTGAATTTAAAGCATAATTAAAAGCACAAAATCAATCCGAAAGGTACATGCAAACGAAATCCTGCAATCATCTAGCCAATGATCATGAACTATGTTTGAGACACAAAGCCAAACCCAGGGGGAAAAAATTGCTCCCCTCATTTTTTATCAATCAGGAGAAAAAAATCCTAAAGGATAAATATCCATAATCCATATCTATAAAGGTTAGGAAAAAAACCAAAAAAAAAGATTCCAATCTCATTAAGTGCGAGGGAAAAATTCAACTTCACCAAATAACAAAATTAACATCAAAAACCCTTTAAAAAATTACAAGTTTGTTTGAGATGGTTAAACAAGTAGCTGAAACCAACTCCAATTGGAGGATCTTCAAAATCATATCCCAATACAAACGGCTCTAAAGTTAGTAACTGAAAATCCCCAAATTCATGCACAGTACAAAGACACACAGCCCCAAAAAATTTACAAAGGATGTTTCCTTCATTTTTAAAACATTCCTGAAGAAAACACAAAATATGCAATAAACAAGATATTTTCTTCAGACACTGACAAGATCTAAACCGATTTGAACAAAATTCCCAAAGCCAACTCCACCCAAAAATATTTTGAAAAATATAAACAAAAATTAACATCCCAGAAAACCATACATCAAATCCATTTTTTTGGTTAAAAAAAATCCTAATTTTTCTGATAAAAATAAAAGAGGCACAATCATGAAAAAGTCACAATTTTTCCATCAACCAACAACAACCAAAAGAAACGCCAGACACCAAAGAAAGGAATGCATGTCAAAACTCAAAACCGAAACCACAAATCCAGAATTAGAAAACAAAAAAGCACAACCAAACCAAAACTCTCAGAATGATGATAATAATAATCAGAAAGAGACAAAGAAAGAGTTGTTGTTACCACGAGAGAGAGGCTTAGAAGCAGCCTTGTTGTTGGAGCGAGAGAACCCAAAGGGCTTCTTCTTTTTCAACTCCTCCTCCTCTTCATCGTCCTCATCATCGACATCCTCGATTTCCGAGTCATCCTTGAATTCTCTGAACCCTGCCTCGAAATCATCGTCCAGTAGCGACTTCGAGAACCGCTTCCTCAAATTCGGCCACAGGATGTCGGCGGTCACGCGCCGCACCGCGCCGGCGGGACCCGCCGGAATGAAGTCGGAGATAATCGCACCACCACACATGATCGCTCACTCACTCAGATCCTTGCTCTTTCGACTAAAGGTTGAGACTTTCTTCCACCCAATGGAAAATTATCGCAGAAAAACAAAGCTTTGGCTCAATCAATGGAAAGTAAACAAACAATGTCTGTGTCTTTTTTCAGGGTTTTGTATAATTGAGTTTGGTGTAAGGTGCGAGCTGTATAGTATTTATATATAAAAAAAAATGAATTTTTCTTTTTTCTTTTCCGTGGAATGGGGTGGGTGAACAGTGAAATGGGGTATGATGTTACCGTTTTGCCCTTGTCATTGGAAACCGGTGTGAGTTTTATAGTTTTCGTTGGTTTTGGAAAGGTAAACGGTAAAGTTGATGTTTTAACTGGTAATGCTGTCTGCGGAGGTCAGCAAGCATCATGTGCGCAGACCACACGTGCCTGGCACAGGTTCTTTTTTGATTTATTATTACGCAAAAAATGCGAAAAAAAAGGGAAAGAAAGAATTTTTATTTTTTAGGTAGTAAATTATTAGTAGTTACGTACGTGGAATGAATGTTTTGTGAATAGTGAAGATTTTTCTCGTGATATAGAAGAAAGATTATTTTGTGTAGATTTTGTATTTAAGCCGATTTATATTTTACATAAACCATTGTCATTCTCCTTAAGCTTGTAATGGTGAGATGTTTATTGCAAAGGATAAAAAATGAATTCAGGAAATAAAAATGATAAATGATAAATGTTTGGACTTTGTTGTTTGTTATCATGCAAATTCTCATGATAATAAAGTGAATAAAATATTTTTTTCTTTCTTAATTTTTGTTGACAATTATATGATATTTTTTAGATTATTATTCATGATCATGCAAATTCTTGTGATATTAAATCATTAAAATCATTTTATTCCTTATTTTTCATTGCCAATTGCGTTAATTATTTCAAGTTACTTTTCATTATCATATGAATTCTCATGATAGTAAAATGATTAAAAAAATGTTTCTTAATTTTTTTGACGATTACGTGATCATTTTTTATGTCATTGTTTATAATCATGCATTTTCTTGTGATGGTAGCGGTTACATGATCATTTTTTAGGTCACTATTTATGCTCATGAGTTTTCTCATGTAGAAATATGATTAAAAACATTTTATTAATTCTCGTTGGCGGTTATGTGATCATTTTTAAGGTCATTGCTCATGATCATGCAAATTCTCGTGATAGTAAAATGATTAAAATGATTTATTTCTTAATTCTCATTAACGTTTATGTGATCATTTTCAAGGTATTATTCATGATCGTGTGTTTTCTCGTGACATTAAAATGATTAAAAATATTTTATTCCTTAATTCTCACTAGCTTTTACGTGATCATTTTCGAGGTCATTGTTCTTGATCATGTGCTTTCTCATGATAGTAAGATGACTAAAAACGTTTTTATTTCTTAATTCTCGCTGACAGTTATATGATTATTTTTTAGGTCATTATTCATGATCATGCAAATTCTCGTGATCGTAAAATGATTGCAAATCTTAATTCTCACTAACAGTTATGTGATCATTTTTGAGGTTACTATTCATGATTATGTGTTTTCTCGTGACAATAATCCTTAATTTGTGTTGGTAGTTACATAATCATTTTCGAGGTCACTATTTATGATCAAGCATTTTTTCATGATAATAAATTTATTCAAAATCATTTTATTCCTTAATTCCCGTTGGGATTTATGTTATTCATTTTGGATATATTTTAAGTCATAGTCATGATCAAGAAAATCCTAGTGATAATAAAATTATTTGAAATCATTTATTCATTAAGTAACTAATTCACATTGGCATTTACATGAGTTTTTTGGCATGTGCGCACATGCGAGACCTAAGGATATTAATGGAATAATTCATTAATTGAATCAATGTCAATTTATGGCTTCAAATCATTTTAATGCTCTACTTGGTTGTGAAAATAGAAATAGAGTATATGAAAATAAATGGGAGATAATTTGAAAAGGAATAAATAGAGTGAAAATAAAGTTGAATGATGAGTTATATGATTGAAGGGATCGAGGGAAATATGAGAAATAAAATGAAAAAAAAAATAAACTTGTTTGATATGAATGAAATGGGAAGAGAGGATTTAAATAAATATATAAAATTACTATTTTGTCCTTATATAGTCATAACAAAAGACCTATATAATTGATTAAATTGGTGAACTTAATCGATTATGTAACTCAAATAATCTATTATAGTTGAAGCCCTCTCCTTTCAAGTGAAAGGACATGCATGAATTAAGGGTCTAAAGGCATGTTCTCACCTATAATGTCTAGAGACCCATGCTTTTTCCACCTTCTAACGAAGCTTACCATTGATTTTGAGATTCAAAATTAGCAACACAAAAGGTATTGATAGCAACACAATGAAGCAGTCACTATCATACATGAAAGCAAATAGTAAAGTAAGGATAAATTGGACTTTTTACTTTTAACGTCCATTACTCTCATATTTATCCACAAATTGTAAGAACTGAAATCACTCATGAAGGTCTCACTAATTCAAAATTTAATTCTCTTCGGCATGCATTTAGAGACCCATGCTCCCACCTCCCAATGAAGCATACCATTGGTTTTCAAATTCCAAACTAGCAACACCGAAGCATTAGTAGCAACACTACAGAATAATTGTTGTCACATGAGAAAGCAAAGAATAAAGTAAGGGTTCACCAGACTTTTTACTTTTAACATTCATTATTCCTATATTTATCCGTGATTTGTAAAGGCTAAAATCACTTGTGTGGGTCCCACTAATTTAAAATTTAATTCTCTCTTACACCAACTAATATAATGCATGTCATATTTTTTATTATTGGTAATTATTTTCGTCTATTGAAACAAACAAAACGTAAGTCTTAGATCAACTCAGAACATGAAATAAATGTATTTGGAAGATGGATTATTAAAAGAAATAATACCAAAATAATATAAGTAGCATACCTTGAAAATAATTAAGAAGGTAAACTATTATAGAAAAGATATATTAAGGACAAAGAGCATGAGTTTACTCATGCTTGCATATAAGGATTTTTAAATTCGGTCTATTAAAAAAAATGAAAACCTAAAAAACTAAAAATTGATGAAAAATGAATTTCTTTTAAAAAAAATTAGCATTTATTGGATAATCAATTGTTCAATTTGACTTTTGAATGATATTTTAAAAAAATGAACCAATATTTTTTCTAATACACGTTATTTTTATCATTTCATACGTATACTTCTACCATGCATCCAAATATTAACAAATCTTTGTTTCTCCTTAGACTCTATGGGCTCTATAACCTTTAATTATAAAGCCATATGACAATTCAACTCTAAATTAACTTGACTCCTCTGGATGTGTTGAAACAAAAAGGGGTGTGTACATTTTGGTCTTACGAAAACAATGCAAGGTTGAAAAATGTTCTCGAAAAAATGACACAAAATCACGTAAAAATTATCAAAAGAATCAAATAAACTTAAACAACAGGTCTACACACGCTCAGTTGATTGTCAACAACACAAAAAAAAGACATTACCTTTAATACATATTTCAATCAATTAGCCTAAACATAAATAGAACATTTGATCAATTAAAATCTAAGTATGTAAAGTGTCGATAAAAATAAAATCATTGAATCTAATTTTTTGGCGAACTAAATAATTTTTTTAAGTATTCAAACTAAATCAAACCGCAAATTGTTTTAATATTTGCGTTGGATAACTTTTTGGTTCAAAATCAATTCACAAATATCCATACTTGCATGCATTATGATAAACATTTTTAAAAAACTAAATCATTATTAAACAATGTCAATTGTTGGTCATTCTAATATGATAGTTACAATGAAAATTAAGCCTAAAATATGTGTGTGCCAAGGCTCAAGATTGATTAAAAAGTATGCCCAAGTTATGTTGCAATATTTTGTTGTATGGCATGTGTTGTATTTAGAAGCTAATTTTTTAAAGTAAAAAAATCTTCGAAATAAATATACTTATTTTAATAAAAAATTAAACAAGATGTGATAAATCTAATTCATATCTAGAATTTCCAAAATAGATAGACTTTTTGTCTAAAAATATTTTTTTAGAATCTAAAATAATAGTTGTAAAAATTATATAAAAAACCTTTATCACAGATTACTTTTTAATTTTTTTTAGAAAAATGAGGCTTTACATGCAATCTATCTTTCGTATTGGTAAATTCAGGAATTTTACGTTACAATGGTAAAAGATATTCGTCAAATACATGTTCATGTAAAGAAAAACATTTCAATATGTAGTGTACAAATTTAAAAGTAAACACCTACTTAAAGTTATGTGATTATTACGAAGTCTAAATAATGCTTTTATTATATTTTCTTTAGGCAATATGATGAATGTAATTCAGCATTTTTAAGATATTAGTTAAAGAAGTAAAAATACCAATATAATCTAACACGGTTAGAAAATAGATGCTCCTTAAGAATTGTTTGGATAAATTTTTTAAGAATTACTTGTAAGAAAAGAAAATAAAAAAGTAAATAACATCTCCATAATTAAAATTTAACTTATACATAAATTAATATATAGAAACTCTCTCATAAATTATCTAAAAAGTGATTGTAAATTTATGAATGAATTAATTTTAACTTACAAGAAAATAATTATTTCATTTTCTTCGTCTAAACATACTTCACGATTACTTTATCCAAACATGCTTTTAAGTATATTGTCATAAATTTGATTTCTGAATGAATGTATGCATGCATTATAAAGATTTTGTTGAGACTTGGGAGAAGCAATTCTTATTTTGGTGATTTTAATATTTTGAAGGAATCGATCTCTGATTATAAAATAAGGATATTTCAGTATTAATTTTTTTTAAAGAAATCAAATTTTAAAAAAATACATTAGTGTAATTATTGAATTGTTTAATTTTATACTTTAAATAACTAAAAATATTTAGTAAATTTTTTAAAAGTTCTTAATAAATACTTTTCAAATACTAGTTATTAGCGCGGTCAAGATTAAGACCCTTGAATGTGGTAGACTGGTGACCTACAACCTACTGTTTCGGTATGAAAACAGTTTTACCTTTACCGGAACTGGAAAAAAATTAGCACAACGAGTAATGGGCAATTTTGTAATCTAACCTTCACAGTTACATGGCCTTGAAGTTAATTTATTGTGTTCTCGAAGGCCAATGCTTAAAGCAGTTTCACTTTTAATACTAGTAATTTTTAGTTTATTTTTATACTGTGCATTAATTAGAATTTATTAAAGGTATTATTTTAAAATAGTCATTAAAAGTAAGTTTATTTTTATAATAATAGTTAATATTTCGGATTTTTAATTAATTATTTAAGAAATGTAATTAATATTTCAAATTAATCATCACTTTTTAATATATATTTTATCTTTCGTATTAATTATGTTCTGTTTTATTTATTTTTATTTTCTCACTCTACATTAAATAGTTAAAGGTGCATTAAATAAATATTTAATACTTCATTTATATTTCAAAATA
>PYAF01001402.1:333516-360420 GCA_007407185.1 Glycine tomentella | reverse complement strand
TTAATTCCTGAATTTTAAAATCTACTCTTTTAATTACACTTCATAAATAATTTTAAAAAATCCCATATACCCCAAAATCAATATGGTTTTTTTTAATGGAGAGGGAATAAAAATAGAAAATTTTGAAATTTTAGAACTAAGAAAAACAATTTAAATTTGGAGGCAAAAACAAATGACTTAAATTTGTGAAGAAAAAAAAATATTTAAGCTAAATATTAAGTAGTGTCTGGTTAAAATCTGAAAAGTATAAATTTTTTAATTAAAAAATATAACAGTATATATTTCCATGATTTCTAACACGACATTTTAATAGAAATGGGTTTCTTGAAATTGTAAGAATGAAAATATTTTTCTTTTTCAGGAGAACCAGATACGAATTTTTAGTTTCAAAACTTTTCCTGCTCAAAAAATAAAAAATATTTTTCTCTACTTAAACTTTTACAAAATAAATTAATATATATCTTCATAAATATTAAATACAGATCTTCTATTTAATATTCTCAAAATAAAAATAAATTCAAAATTTAAGGTTGACCTGTCATGTCATGTATTTTATTTCAATCATTTTAAGGTTTCCCTTTAATGTGTAGTTTTAGGAATTTTAAATTTGTTTAATATTTTTCTAAAATTATTATTACTTCAAATAAATTTTGAATAAATGTATTGCACTTTTAAAAAGGTTATTCTAATAATTACTTCCTTTATACGCATCTCAAAATGAATGTTGTCAAAAATCTTATAATATATTTGACTTGATAAAATTATTCTATTTTTTTTGTTAATAATTAAAATTTAAATCTATACCTGATTTTATTTTCAAATATTTATAGAAACATAGTGAAAAACTACCAAAATTCTGTTTTATATTCTTTATAGGATTTTAAAAGTCATCTACATAGGGAGAAAATATTTTTCTTTACCATTATTGATGAAAATAAAAGTATTTTGCAAAGGAAAAAAACATAATTAAGAAACGGTTCTTGCATATACTGATAAAAAAGGTCTTTCATTTAAGAACATGCATTAAAGTTGGTCTACCTAAATAATAAATTTTAAGCTAGTTTGTAATTTTTTGTCTGTTTAATTTTTTTCCTGACATTTGAGCTCCTACATTAAAAAAATATTTCATTTTAATCAAATTCTCAATCTTCATATATTTATTTTATTTTAATTGAATTCTATATTTAACATATACCTTTAAGATATATCAATAAATAATTTATTAATTAAATATAAAAGAAAATAAAATTATATACAAAATTAAAGATTGAATCAAAATTAGAGATTTTCTAAAATATAAAAGTTAAAATTGTGAAAGAAAAAAATTTAAAATTATAAATAACCGAGTCCAAAATTACAATTTAAGGTAGAATTTACTACAAAAAGTTTTTTTTTTTTTTTTGTGTGGATGGAGCCCATACATCACGAGTACTAATAATATATGCATAGGATACCGTATAGGAACTCGTGTGGGGTTAAGCTGATACACTCTACATTATAAGAAATACATGCATTCGTTGAGTGCCACGTAGTTTACTTCATAGTATCATGTGACATCCAATGATGTGTCGGATTCTTATAATTGTTTAGAATAATAAATTATATTTTTTTTATAAAGATAAATTAATTTAAGAGCATATCGTCTATAAATATTGTTTTAGAGTAAATAATTATTCCCAAAAATGAAATTCACTCTAACTTTTGTCTTTAGGTTTAACAATTTTTTTTTAAAATGTCTTAAGCTGTAATTCATTTCATCTAAAACAATTAAATTTAACCATTTAGTATTGTTTTAGTCTTTAAACATATATTAATATCAATACTTAGTTTAGTTTTCTTTTAGTTACACTTTATATATAAGTTTGAACAAAAATAAGTAACAACTCATAAATTTGGAGATTAAAGTGATAGTAAAACATAATTTTAAGAACTAAATTGATTATTTATTCTATTTTTTATAATTGTAACTTTTGTTATTTTCTTTAATTTTAATAGAGTTTAATGGATATACATTCTCAATATACATTATTTAACGCTATTAATTAATTAAAATAAGTTTTTGCATGATTCTTTAGTGATTATATATATATATATATAATAGGAAATTAAATTATATTAGTGTAACTTTTATAATTATTATATTATTTTTATAATTTGATATAAAATACAATTTTAATGATTCAATTGTTGAATTATATTTATATATAATAAGATCGTTTGTATTAAATTTTATTAAAATTGAATAACAACAAAAAGGTAATAAAAGTATTTATATTTTAATGTATTTTAAAATATTTATATTACGTAAATTTTAATTTATATGAATAAAACAACAAATAATTTTAGATTAATATAAAATTTTGTATATATGATCTAGAATTTTTAATATAATTTTATATTAATATTATCGGGGTGTGTGTTTTATCTCTTTTGAATAAATGTTTATGAAACATATATTATAAAAATAAAAAATAATTTAAAATAATTATATACGATATTATTAATTAGTATTTATATGAAAAAAAATATCGAGAGAGACTTTGGTTAAAGATTTGGACTTTGCTGATGTCACATGCAGAGGCTTATGTCATTAGAGGTCGTGTTGGCTTTGGATTTTTCTTTTAACTTGGTTGCCGATCAATGTAGGCGTGGCTCAGAAAATTTAACATTACATACATGAAGACGCAGGA
Source organism: Glycine tomentella (assembly GCA_007407185.1). Taxonomy (NCBI): domain Eukaryota; kingdom Viridiplantae; phylum Streptophyta; class Magnoliopsida; order Fabales; family Fabaceae; genus Glycine; species Glycine tomentella. The sequence continues at coordinate 357,730 of PYAF01001402.1, read as the reverse complement.
TTCTTCTTTTGTATAACAGGTACAAATGTTTTCATTATTAACTGAATACAACATGTACTAAAAAAATGTTGAAATCAACTTATTCTTTCATTTTCATAGCATATACATCTTGTGTTAATTATTAGCAAATTTTTGTATATTGTATAGATATTTTTAAACTTAAATAAATATTAAAAAGAAGATTATACAAGTAATAAAAATATTATAATGTTAATTAGTAGTCAAATTACTTACTTTATGAAATAATTAAAATAATCCTATTACGTAAGATTCAATTTAAGAAACAAACTTTTGAAAATGAACAGAAAAAAATATGAAAATAAATGATTTAGATAAATATGTATAGCTATATATAATCAATTTGTTTAAACTTATTTTTTTAAAAGTATCTTTTAAAAAAAGTATTTCATTAAGAAATAAATAGAATTTGCTTCTTAAAAAAATAAAAAATAAAAACTTTTAAGAGGAAAAATTTTACACAAACACATTTAAAATTTTCTTATTTAATTAAATTTTTTTCTTCTTAAAATAAACTTAAACAAATGGACCCATGGACCCATAATCTTTAATCATGTAAGGTTTAGTGCACGTGTGTCTGTTTGGCTTTAAATAATATCTTAATTTCAAGATCAAATTTTACCACTTTGTAAATGTTTTTAACTTAAACATAATTGATTCTTTTTTATAATTAATTAGATTAAAATTTAATGGATATCTACAAAAATTATAAGGAGAATTATTATTCTATTAACATTCACACAGTGAAGGTGGATGCGGATAATAATATACTTAAAAAAATGAGGAGAATCACTATTTTCATTTTTTCTTCTTCTTTGTTTCTTATTTCTGCAAATTCTTATTAATTCAAGATTTTTTAATTTAAGATTAAATTGTAATTTTAATTCTTCTAATTTTTTAAATAAGCAATTTTAATATATATATTTTTTAATTATAACATTTGATCTCTTAATTATAAAAAAATAATGATTTTGATCCTTCCTCATTAGGCTTAACATTGACCAATTCTGTTAACATTACTTGCTCCTAGACTCATCCGTCGTTCAAGCATTCTGCTTCCCCGCACACATCATTGCTTCAATCTCACCACTCAACAACAAACAACAGTGTCAACAAATTCAGTCCCTCTCTTTGTTTCAATGCACTTTATCTTTGTTTTCTTTTTCTCTCGGATTCTTAAAACAATGGAAGTATTATATGTGTCAGCCAAATGAAGAAACGAAAGGTTCACAACCACATGCGATTCCTGAATTTTGGGAAGACGGAAGTGTTTAGGTTCGATCACCTGAGAAACCCTTCTCAAACGCCATCTTCATTATTCAGGGATCAACCCAAAAGCATCATTAATTCTATGCCCATTTAAAACTTGCGAGACGTAGTTCCACTTCTACTAATAACTCAATGAATCACTAGCTATATCACAAATCATTTTAAGTCACACGTTTAAATCCCAGATGGAAAACCAAAAACTATAGAATTAAGTAAATCATAATTTAACAATAGTAATTATGTTTTTATAATCTTAAATTCTAACAATTTTACGTGGAATTTTCCTAACCGCGAACCAAAAGTTGGTCAAGAAAAAAATTAGAAATAAAATGCTCCTGTCACCGATTAACTATATCAAATATCAAATATTCCTATCAGCTCAAATTCAAAGAAGCGAGTAAACTACAGTTTGACCTTATCAACTTCGACACGTGGAGTACACACGCATGTTTTTGTTTTTGTCAAAAGAGCTACGATTATCACATTCTATATTTGGTTGTTAGACAATGAAACATCATTATGATCAAATGGGCAAGTGGGTGAACCAAGTGTTCAAGTATAAGTATAAGGTAATCTTAAATTATCGTCTCATTCAAGATTTTCATTAATTTTTACATGAAATATAATTAATTATTTCATCCATTTCAAAATATACGACGTTTAAGAGAAAATAATTTATTTCAAAGTATACGTAATTTTATAAAATCAATATTATATTAAATATTTTTTAAGATTATCCTTTATATATACTCAATGGAAATAGTGGAAAAGAAATTAATTAGAGAGATAAATGATATATTAATTTTTAAAAATATTTTCTTTTAATATTCAACTAATTATATTTCTTAATATTTGTTAAAAAACTTAAAACGTCGTACATTCTAAAATGAAAGAATATTATTTATTTATTTATATATTAAAAAATAAAAACTGTCTTATATAAAAATCAATGAAGACTATTTTTTAGTGGATTTTATAGTATGAATTAAAGATCTATTAAGATTTTTCTAATTTTTTCTTTTTAATAGTATATCTCAAATTGAGATATTAGGAAGAGGAAAAAAAGAGAAAATTTATTCTTTTCTAAATAATGTATATATCTTGAGAGATTTTATACAAAAATACATTCTTCATATTAAAGATTTTTTAATAAAGATCAAATGTTAAATTTAAAATCTAACAGCAAAGGTAACGATTAGTCTAAGAACAAAACGTCCGTGTTGCCTTTGTCTCGCGTTGCTGACCTATGACTAAGATTTCAACGGCTGTGATCTTTTGATAGAAAAAGAAACATCGTCATATGTGGTCCCACCAGACCCATTGGGGGCCCACTTAGCAGCTGTCTCCCGTACGAAGGCAACAAATGGGTGGTCCATGGGCTGGGTTGGAACTTGAAATAAAGAAAAAAAAAACTATGCCCCATGCCCAATCCACTATCTATTGATTTAATTAGAAACGAGTCTTGTGTCATAACATCGAGGTAAGCATGGAAGGAAACTAGGAAAAGGATAACATTCATTTATTCATGTGCTGTTGAAGTGACCTGTATTTAACTGAGAATTATTAATTGTTTATAAATGTTCACTAGAATACAACGATTCAAGTTACATGTGAGTGAAGTTAACCAAACAAGGGCAAACAGTTCGATTTTCATGATTAATTAGTTTTTGTTGTTAATATTGTTTAGGGAGTGCCTGAAACTGGAGGCTATTGATTTGATATTGCGACTTTAGGAAAGGGATTAAACTAGGTAAAAGAAATTTTAGTTTTCTCTGCTACTGATTATGATTCCAAACAACTTTTTTTGTTTCTTACTATTTCCTTCCTTGAAAACAAAGGGCAAAGAAACAAAAATAGAGACTCGAAAGTTTCTTATTTCAATTTTTAAGATGATGCAGTATATTATGAGTTCGTCACTTCCTATGCATTAGTTTTGGAATTTCACGGTATTCGCAGCTAGCTTATGCTTGATAATTCTTGAGCTATAAAAATAAAAAAAAAAGGTTTTAATAGTTTCTTTAATTTTTTTTAATCACTTGCAATTCATTACCAACAGAAAGAAGTAATATTCTTCCTTACACGGAAAAAATTATTGTGGTCTAGATTTACAATGTGTTTATAATATCATCAATATTTATATGATATGCAGTTACATTTTTTAATTTACAAAAATAAAGTAATTAATAAAGCTTGTTTATATAGTTTATTAAGATGAATCAAAATCATAAACACGTAGTAATTCCAAACTATATAATACTTTTTCTTTAAACAGAAACTTTAAAAATAGAGAAAAGCAGAATATAGATGCACATATATCTACACTAAACGTCTCACTTGTAATCACCGGATCAATTGTCAACAAATCCTTATAATTAAGTTCTACTTTACTTTATTCTCTTTTACGGCACTAGGTTTTGTTGATCAAGTTGATATTTTTTTAAACCCATTTGTCATATAGTACTGCATAAAGAGTCAAATGTGAGTTCCTCTGTTATTTTTTCAGACAATGCCAATATGCCATATTAGAAGAAAGTTCGCTACTTCCTTTGTTGAGTCATTATTGGGCTATGAAAATAAAAGGTTGAAATAGTTTTTTTTTTTTTTAAAAGAAAAATCGCGTATGATATATTATTCATTACGAATGGAAGAAAGCACGTAATGTTCTCCCCTAAAAAAATAAGGTGGAGAAAGTTAAGTTAACCTAAGAAAAGCGAAAAGATAGATGCCCACAAATTTACATAATCGCCCCACTAGTAATAACCGATTATCGACAAATCCTTTCTAGTTTACAATTTAATAAACTTTTACGCCATTGGACAAGTGGTTGATCAAGTTGATATTTTTAAACTTAATTGTCGCACTACACACAATACCAAGTTCACTTAATCTAATTACTTATCTTTCAATTAACTCTTTGATTCCATTGGCACTAATATTAGTTGATGTGCAACACTCATGTTCATGTAGCACCGATTGAAAGTCATTGATAGCACCGATTGAAAGTCATTGATAGTTGCGTGGGTAAAAATGGGACATTTCCAACTTTTCTCATGACTAATTAAATAGATGTTTTGTCCTTTTCGACGATGCAATTTGATGCAAAAATCCAAATTGAGGACAGACACGCTCTCCCCTTAACAAAATACATGACCCTTCCATTTTCTTTTTTTGGTCCTACACGAGGTCTTCCACTTAATTACTGGTACAGTTCTCATAGAACTATTGGGTTGCTTTCTCAGTCCATGATAGTGATGACCATAAAATTTACACCTTGGTGATGAAAGTGATGATGGTCTGGGCTCTTATATTATATGGGTTATCACTGTGTCTAATTGAAGATAAGATTAATGTTCATCTTGTTTTTCACTTCTTAATCGTAAATGCATACTTTGAAGCACCAACATGAAGGCCCACAACCACCGGCATCTTTACCTTGTAGGCTTGCACCTTGCTATTTTGGTCAAACAAATTAATTCATGCTTCCTATGACAAAAATTGACCACCCATGTTGTATATATTACATGTGTAATATCAGAGGATGAAGCCACAAAAATGCATTAATCACATCTTATTATTTTCTTTTCTCTTAAAAAAATTAATTTCTGTTTTAGAAGTTTTGCTTCTATGTTACGTTATTCAAAATATTAAACCATTTGTTTAGTAAAGTAAAAATAGAGGGGAGGAGGAGGGCAAAGTTAAAAAATTAGTGTGTTTCACTCTTACACTTCTTATACACTATTTTAATTTTAATATCTCTCTTCTATTTTTATCTAATGATCTATTTCCTTTCTCTCTATCAAATAAAGCAAAAAAGAGTTTAATACACTAACATACTAAAACATTTTCACTCACTTAACCAATCATATATTATCATTATTACACTTTTAAGAAAATTATTATAAAGTTAATAAATTTATTGTATATATACAGTAATTTGTAATTGAATGATGGTTTTTTTTTATCATCAATGATTTATTTCTCTATTAAGAATTGAAAATATATTTATTATTGTTTTGATTTTAATTTTATTTTTTGGATGTCATAACAAAATAGAAGATCGCTAATGAAATAAAATGATAGTATAATCATACAACTTTCTATTTCTTAATTTATATATGAAATTATACTGTAATTATTTTAAAATAAAGAGAGTATGTGAAAAAGCTTTATTGGTCATGAAATCTTTTCAAAATGATATGAAGGTCCAGCAAAATGAGATGAGACGACGTAGATAGATTCCATGAAACTTTAGTATGTCGTATTTATAATGTTTAGTGTCCCACTCCAAACATTTAACACTTCCGCATTTATTAATGTACTTGTTGATATTGAAAGAAAATAAAATTTCACTGGCATTATTATAGAGAAATTTGTATATGAACTTTATTAATTCGAAACACGTTTTATACTCGCAATGCATTATAAAAAAAACAAAAAAAATCCAACACGCGGAAGCTGCTGGTATTAGTTTCTTTTACTTTAGCAGTTGACCTTATAAAACAGCAATATGGTTTTAAACTTTTATTTTTTATATATAAAAAAGTAAAAGTAAAATAAAAATGAAGTAAAATAAATGACCTTTTTATAAAGTTATGGACTAGATATTAAATAATCTAATACTAAAATAATTGATAGTTACAATCTGAAATAATAAAATGCAAGTATACTCTCTTAATTTTACCGCTCAGATTTGCATCTTAGACCATCACTCAAGGTAATTGTTAACTTCCCTAAGGCGAGGATGCCACTTTATGATAGATTACGTATCAACATAAAATTAGAAATTCCTACCTAAAATTTAAATGTGAAACTTTTTTTTAATGAGAAGTCAACACCAATAACAATATACTTTGACTGAAGGCTTCAAATAAAAATACAGATGGTAAATTTCTTATTCAATTATATGAAATCTGATATTTAGCAAATGACTTTTTTTTCTTAGATGGAGAAATTGCTTTACGGGTCAAGAAGCTGAAAAGACATAAGAACTTAAGAAATTGCGGCCCATATACCTATGCTTAATTTGATAGCAAATTTTGGGCTAATAGAACATTTTGGGCAAGTAATGTATCCAACTTATCAAACTTATGTTCAAAAATCTGTTTCATTTTAATGGTGTTTGTCGGATTGTAGAAGTGTCCCGGTTAGTAGTAAACACCGTTGGGCTAAGTGCTTCAGTTCAGCCCATTTTCTTATCGGCATCAGAATACTTAGTTTTCAATTCTTTCTATTTTTCTTCTGGTCATTCTTTATTTATTTTTTATATTTTTACAACTCAGAGAAATAATTAAGTTAATACTGATAGCTATAAACAATAAAGATATGCTAAAAAATGTCTAAAGCAGAGTTTCATTTATCTTTTTCTTCTCTTGAATGAGCTGCCCAACTCTTAATAGGCTGTGAGGGTCACACATATCCTCTTAATGGGTGTAAGGTTCTACAAAAATCAAATTTGACTTTGTTAAAGTGAGTGGAGTGATATACAAGGTAAAATGCAAAACTTTAACGAGCGTGTATTTTTTCCAGTGCTGCAAATTTTCAGTGGAAGAAAAATACACACAGAAAGATAGGTGTGGTAAATTTTAAAGAGGTTAAGTGATAAAATTTAGCATACTTATCTTGCTTTTTGCATGTATCTCTCTCCTTTTAAAATTTTTCCAAAGTGAATCCACACAACTATAATTATTGATAAAAAAAAATAAATGAGACAAATTTCATCATGACTGTTATACATATTGTTGAGTTAGTGAAGCCCCCCCCCCCCCCCCTCCCCCCCCCCAAAAAAAAGCATTATGATGGTCCACTATTAGAAATGGTGTGTTTTGTTTAGTAGCTGTCATATATAAAGCCTTTTGCACTGAAGAGCTTTGGTACGTTTTCATTTTCTCTGTCCTTTACGCTTCATTTTCTCGCGTTCTCTAGAAGCTTGTGTTTTTCCTCTGGTTTCGATGTGACCTATCTTTGATAGGGTTTAATATTTCTACTTAAAACCTTGAGCTTTGGTTGTTGAACGAGACAGAGTGATTATGGAGTATTCTTTGTGTTCTGTGTTCTTCGTTCATGTTCGTCTTGTATTGTTGGTGGAGGTTCTCTCTCTCGGGTTTGGTCCGTCTTCGAGTTCTTGAGGTATTTCCTCTGAAAGGAACTAAAGGAGAGGAACATTGAAGGTCGGGTGTTGTCTGGTTCTGACAATAGTGTAGAGTTGTTATCTCTTGTTCTCTGTAACCTTCATTTCTTTCTTGCATGTGATCTTGAGACCTATTTTCATTGCTAGTGTGTTTGGCTGTGTAACGTTGTTGAACACTGTTGTAGTGATTCTTGGTGTTTTAATGCAAGTAAGAGACTGGAAGTTCTTTGTCCTTGGATGTAGGTAACAAGAAGTTCCTTCTAGTTATTGAACCAAGTAAATAAATGTGTTTCTTTTTTCTTTTATTATGTTTCCACTAATTTCATTTTTAAAATTTTGCACTTAAACTCTAAGAGCATCTCCAACGCTGGAGCTTCCAGAGTTCCTTAGGTTGAAGAAACGCTATTGTGAAAAAAATTTGCGTTGGAGGAAGCTTACGTGGCGGAACTGAAATTTCAACAAGGAGGTGCGGTCCTTATATAAGGAACTGCTTCTTAAACAATAAAATAAGATTAATAGGCTCAACCACCACAGAAAAAAAAGGGAAAATAACCACCTTGGTCGAGGAAGACGAAGACAAGGACAGTGTACGACGACGACGTTGGTGCAGCCAGGAATAGCGACGTCGACGGCGAGAGGGAGTGAAGAGAGACAGCTGCGACGGCAATTTCGTCAACAGCGTCGGCGGCAATGGCAAGAGAACAACCGTGAAGGGGAAAGGAACATGGTGGACTCAGCGGGCAGCGGCGGCAACACTGGCGTGAGGAGGAAGTGTTTGGGTGTGGGTGGAGAAAATAGATGCATGCGGGAGTGGAGAAGGAGAAAGAAATAAGCTGAGTGCGTATGGAGAAGGAGAAAGAAAAAGAGTGGAGCAGAGAATGTGAGAGATGAAGAAGCTTCGTGAAGGAGAAGCTGAAAAGAGTTTTTTATTTAATAAAAAGAAGTTTTTGGAGTAAGGGGTTCAAATAAAAAAATAAATAAGCACAAAAAAGAAACGTTAGCAAGAAGAAAAAAAATAAACATTATAAAATTTTTTGTCAAATACTTTTTTTGTAAACACAAAATGAGCCATTAGCAAAAATAAAGATTAGAAGATAAGCTGAAGATTTTTTTTTTCTAGATCTAAGTTTTTTATTTATTTCTATGTTATTGTATTTAATTATTTATTATTATGTAAAATTTTATTTTATATTATTACGTATTTCATTTTATTTATTTTAATTTATATTTATGAAAATTGAAAAAATGTTATATTTTATTAAAAAATATAAATATGTGGATTTTTTTGAGTTCCTTATGATTTCTTGCATTGAAGCAAAATATTGGGTGAGTTTCTTAAGTGTGACATGACACTGTGGAATTACAAAAAGTACTACAGGAACCACAAAAAGTTACTTAAAAAACTCATTTAGATTCCTTGGATTGGAGATGCTGTAGCACATGTGTTTTATCTCCATCTCAATTGTTAGTTTTCACATTAACAGTTATACAATTTTTTTAGCTTTTCATTGTTACACTTACAACCTTCACTTTAAGGGAATCAAATTCAAATGCCTATTTTAATTTCCATTTCTAACCAACAATTCCTTTCATTCGTTTATTTTAATGTTTTTAATCCAAATAAAAAAAAAGTTTTTTACTTTTTTTTCCCCTCTCCATTTGAATTGAAAAAAGTAAAACACCAAGGGGTGCTTTCCTATTTATCGACATCAATATAAGAGATCCTTTTTGTATTGCTTTTGTGTTTAGAGATTTTAAGAAGGAAAAAAGCAAAAGACAATAGGGAACCTATTGATACACATGCGACAAGCAGCTTGAAAAGAATTCTCATGATGTTGGGCCACGGTTGGCAAACCAATTTCTTTTCAAATGATACTTTCTTTTATTTATTTTTTCCAGCTAAGAAGCTTTGTTGGAACGTCTAAATTAGCTTTTCAAAATTTCAATTCAACCTTCATCATTTGAAAGCAGATTGTCTTGCGTCATTGCATGGCCAATTTTCAGTTTTGATGCATCCGCGAATTTGAATTCTCAGTACGACAAGCCCTGTACATTTATTGGGAATCTTACAAGAACTAGGTGAACTAAAAGTTTACATCAATACATTATTATGGCCAAAATTTATTATTTTTATTTTTCCATGTCTTCCGTCAAATTAGACAACATAGGTTAATTAACAAAGGTTAATTCAAATAATAAGGATCAAAATGATATCTTACAAGAATGTGGATTCTATTTTCATTAGTGATGCGAGAACCTTATTAGTAAATAATCGATAAATATTTTTACAAAACATTTAGTGAGTCTTAAGATATCCTGATTCTGACAAGTCCCCTCCCCCATATTGGATATTGTTAATTAATCTGAATTATACACATTTTATTTAGTTTTTGAATCCGTATTATAATGAAATATTATAAGAATTCAATATGCAATCTTTCATTTATTGTTTACAAGGTGACTAATATGCAAACTTTAAAATTCTCATATCTACGGTATAACTATTGTAATACTTGATCTTAAAATTTTAGAATGAGATACACCCCTGAATACGTGATTTCTATTCTTCACCTATCAGATAATGCATATCTATCCTGATAGATCCTGCCATGGATTTATCGCACGGTTGCAATCACGTGATAAATGCTGGAGAAAATAAAATAAAATAAGACTAAGACAACCCCAAATATTTGTCTAGTTATTGTCTTGTTGTCAAGATCATACCATCAGGGTTTCTGTCCTATGGACTGTCTTACACCATAACGAATTTTCTATATCATAGACATATTTTAATGTTATTATTAAAATAAATTTAGATACATATGTCAATCAATCATTTTACAATTCAAAAATATTTCTATCAAAATCAATTCTTTCCGATTTAAAACAAAAAGTACTTAGTTTAGGATTTGGTTGCTTCAACCAGCTGAGTTTCTTGCAGTATAAAACACTACCGTCTCTATCCAGATGGGTTTACCAAAGATTTGACTGAACAAGTATTAAAAAATTTCAAAGGATTCAACAGACAGCATCACTCAAAAAGGAAAGGAACCTTCCAAATATACTTATCCTCTTCTAAACACAACATTTTCTACAAACATTCTTAATTATACAACATGAAAGATATACTTCCACCATACCTTTGTCTATGATAATAACTTTTCCCCTTTCTAGCAGCTGCATCACGCTCTTTCTAACAAACCATCCTTACACCAGTTCTTACAAATAGAACACCTTCACAAACACATTCTCTATTAAGGATATAGAGCTAACTTCTTTATAAGATATCCATGATGGATAAAAACCCAAAATTTCTACACCCAAAACCTCAAGCTCTAATCCAGAGGCTGCTGCATTGTCACAACCAAGGGACTTGTGACAGTATGCTTCCCATCAGACCAAACTATGGAGCCACTCTTCACACTAGAACCTCCAGGAGAAAGCTTAACAGCCCTAATCTGAACCCTAACAAGAAAGTTCAACTTCTGTCCCACCCTCCTGAAATTCAAGGTGTCTGGCTTCACTGTGACCACCGTTCCACGTGGCGGCTTAATGGTGACCTTGTACACTGAATTAGGGTCCCCAACATTGGTCACAGTCCTAATAAAATGTGTAGCCATTCTCTTCTTGCCATATAGCTGAAACACTGCAGACAATGAAGGGTAATTCAGGTTCCCAGAATGTCCTGCTCTTTTAGCCCCACTGCAATCAGCATTCCTCCTAGTGATGACATGGATAGTGTTGGTGGTGTAATTTGAATTGCATAAGAAATTCACATAATCAGAAGTGGAGATATCATAAACCAATCCAGGGTTCATGGCCTTCACTGGATGAACATGGCCAGCACCATAATCAAACACTGATGAAACGTTCCCAGTGGACTCATCCAACATGGGATCACCCTTGTTGTCCACAGTGTAAGCAGTGGTCATCAAAGCAGACCTAATGGCAGCAGGACTCCAATCAGGATGTGCTGCTTTCAACAAAGCAGCCAAACCAGAAACATGAGGACAAGCCATTGAAGTCCCAGAGAGGATGTTAAACTCAGTCCTACGCCCATCAGAGGGTACCCCAGAGGGTCCAACATGATCAGGCCAAGCTGCAAGAATGTTCAGCCCTGGAGCTATAACATCAGGCTTCAAAATCTCTGGGGACTCAGGGTTTGGCCCTCTTGCTGAAAATGATGCCACCACAGGTGCTGGCCTAACGCCTAGCCTTGTCCCCTTGAACACAATTGTCGCGGTGGCCGGAGTCCGCGAATTCCCAATGTAACTCCGTATCTCATCGCCGCCGGTGGCGCCAACTGCCGTGGCAGGTAATACATGGCAATCAGCTACTAATCCTTCACCATCAAATACACCATTAGCCAAAATCATGCCAACCCCTCCATTTTTCTTAACTTCCTCACCTTTAGCAGCTCTTGAATTAATGCCTCTATCACACACAACAATTTTTCCTTTTACAAACTTAGGATCCAAGGAACCTTCTAAACAAAGTGATGATGAATAACCATCAACACGACCACTTCCACCGCCGCCGCCAAATTTTTCAACACCTGCATACACAATCGGGTACATTCGACCCGGAGTTAGACCCGGTCCACCATAAATACTAATTCCAGGTACTATTTTTCCATTTCCAAGCTTCACATTCGCCGGAAAATCTCGGTCTAACGTTCCGGCACCGACGGTGGTCACCCACGGCGCCACATTGGTCACCGTGAGTCCGCCGGGACCGCCGTTTCCGGCGGAGGCAGAGACAAAAACGCCGGCGGAGGCGGCGCCGAAGGCACCAATAGCAATGATATCGAGGTGGTAAGGCACCACAACACCTCCGACGCTGAGCGACGCCACGTCGACGCCGTCGGACACGGAGGCGTCGAAGGCAGCGAGGATGTCGGAGTCGTAGCAACCGCCGTTCCAGCAGACTTTATACACCGCGAGCCGCGCCTTCGGCGCCATGCCGGCGGCGACGCCCTTCGCGTACCCCAACGTGGACGCGGGAGAGACGTACCTCCCGGCGGCGATCGACGCAGTGTGCGTGCCGTGGCCGTCGGAGTCTCTTGGCGAGCGGAACTCAGTGGTCTCGTTCATCTTCCCGTTGGTGGCCTCGTATCCGCCTGAAAACCACCTCGCGCCAATGAGTTTCCGGTTGCACAAACTCGCCGGAAAATTTTCTCCCGCGACGCACTTGCCCTTCCATTTGGTGGGAACGGGTCCGAGGTCGCGGTCGTTGAAGCTCTGTCGCTCAGGCCAGATTCCGGTGTCGATGACTCCGATGACGAGATCCGACCCGAAATCGGTCTCGTGGAGCAACCCGGTCCTGTCGGCGGTGATTAAGCCGAGAAACTCAGGGGAGCGCGTGGTGTGAGGCGAACGAAGCTGTTCGGGTATGAGAGTGATGACGTGGTTGAGAGATTGCAGCTTCTGTGCCTCGGAAGGTGAGAGCTTTGCTGAGAAGCCGTGGAAAACGGTGTCGTAGGTGTGGATAACTGAAGCGGTGGTGGAGATGGAAGAGAGGGAGGAGTCGTACCAGTGTTTGTGGGTTGGGAATATGGAAGGCTTGGTTTCGTGGTGGACTTGGATTATGTAAGTTTTACTCTTTTCGTGCTCGGAAGTATAACAAGTGACTTGGGTTGTCAAGAAAAAGAGGAGAATGAGGAAGGAGGGAAATGAAGCCATTGAAGTGTGAAGTGAAAGGACAAGGAGTGCTTATGGTGTTACCAAAATTTAAAGGGGAAAAAGTGAAGTGAGTAGATGAGACTGCATGTGTGTGGTGCAACAAGGAAGAAGGATTATTAACTTAATATTATTATGTTGTTGGTATTATTATTATTTGTAAGTGTAGTTGTAGTAGCAGTACCATGCTCCTGTTTGGTAGGAGTCATTCAATTAAATTTGAGTTTGTGTTTATTTTTATGTTCAATAATTAATTATGAGTTTATAATTGATTTTAAATATATTATATATGTTTAATTTTAAATTAAAGAAAAATTTAAAGGAAGAAGGAATTGTATAACCCACCAGTCCACCACTATGTAACATAACATAGAGGAGTGTTTTTTAGTTTAAAGGAAGAAGGAAGGTTTTTTAATAAAAATTAATAAATTAGTAATTAAGGTTTTTCGATAAAAAAGAAAAGGAAATTATGCTACTGTTGGTGTTGGTGAGTGTAGCAGTAGTACAGAAATGGTGGGATGCAAATGCAAGGTGTTTGAGTCTTGTAGGAGGAAGAGTGGAGGGTTTGTGTTGGTCTGGTAGTGGTGGACTTGAATTGAATTTGAAAAGGAAGTTCGATTCCCGATTATAGTCGGGAATCTTTGTAGGTATCTTCATAAATTATTGTTACAGTGAGTCTCAATGTTTTCTCTGATTTGACACAGAAAGTAGAAAACAGCTGTTCAAATTACGTTTACCGATACAATTTTGGAAAACCTTTTTTTTCTTTTTGAAAAAAAGAACTCATGTCAGTAACTGGAAAATACTTAATGTTGTTCAGAAAATAAAAAAGTGTCTATTCAACAAAATTTGCAAGAAACAAGGTTTTACTGTTTGAACTTTAAAGTTAATGTCAAAACTGTTTACATTGCATTTTATAATCATGTTATCATATACCGTATGATAAATTATTGAATTTATAATAATTATTTTAAAAATAATATAAGTATAAGATAAATTTTCATTGATTGACAGGATAGAAATCTATTCAAATTTATAATATATAAAAATTAAAATATTTACCATTTTTGATGAAAATTAAATTCTTTGCCATTTTACACGACAAATTGATACTTCTACGTCTTCTTTTTTTGTCCAACTAACTTTGGCAATTAATGCTCCAATAAACAAGTGTGGCCCATGAATTACGTTAACCATCCGTGGCATAGGACTAAACTAAGACCCACACTCTCTATCAAAGTCTTGACTTTCCACTGAGTCCAAACAATCCATTTATATATACTCAAGTACCTTGCACCCCATTACAGCAAAATAAAATTGAAATTGAAAAACAACTCTCACCTAAAACAAGGTCCACCCTTTGCCTGCATTCCCTTTTCTACCAAGTATATTTTCTAATCCTCACCCAATGTTAATTCCTTTTTGTGGTATAAAATAAAAGTGGGTTTTGTCTTCTAAGAAAGTTTTTCCATGTATCCAATTAAATTAACAGTGAATTTCTCGTCAACATGTTTATATGCCTAAGGAATCAAATTATTCATCAACTATGTGAAACATTGTTAATTGCATTATTTTTCAATCCAGCCAATGTTAAGATGAAAAGTAATGTTCAAAATTGAAGATACAGCACCAAATCATTTGAACTAAATTTATAAATAAAGCCATTTAATAGACGAGATATTACGTAATCTATAGATACATTAGTTAATTTGTTGGATGGTAAGGTCATGAATCATGATAACTGACAGGTACGACAGATTGAAAAGGAATACATGTTGGATTCTTATGAACCCTTTTGGTTTTTGTATCAAACCCATCTATGCTCATCATCTTTATCTAGTGACACAATAATGTCTGGATGCAAAATGAAAACGTGGAAAAAGAAAAGGAAACAACTATTTATTTTTTATTTTGAAATGAATTGAGTAGAAGGAAAAGAGAAATAGATTTTGTTATAAAAAAAAGTAACATATATGATAAATGACATGAAATAGTGAGGAAAAGAAAATGAAGTTGAAATGAGATGGGAAATAAGTGAGTATATATTTATAAAGAAAAGAAGTATATTTTTGAGTTGTTTGAAATGAGGGAAAATAAGAGAAAAAAAATAAATGATTATCATTTTATTTTCTCATAAACAAATAAGGTTTTCATCATTAAAACCGATTTAGTACAATCCACAAACATTCTTAGCAGTCGCAAGTAGCAGGCATACTGGGTAGGGTTGCTGAAAAAGTTTTGAAAATGAAAGAAAACTACGGGAGGAGGGATAATGAAAGAGATAAATTATATGATTTTTTTATAAAAAAAAGTAATAATGGAAAAGAGATATTTGGGAGAGAAAAGACAATAAAAGAGATGAAGGTTTTTATAGGAATATTTAAACAGGATAAATTATTTTTCATAACAAGGTTCAAAACACATTAGATGATTGTATTTCTTAAATATACTAACAGAAGTTAGATTTTCTGATAATTGTATATGAAGAAAACTATCTCTATTAATTAGTATCCTTGGCTTTTGACTTTAAAGATACTTACTTTCAGAAAAAAATAATGAATTAGTATATATAATAACATTCATAATATGTACGTCTAGGAAGCACCGACACTCTGAAACAGGGGTTGTATCGAGTCCGACACTCCCCGACATTCCGACACTCTCCGACACTCCCCGACACCGTGTCCAACACACGGTCAACAACTCTGACGCGTTGACCGGTTTTGACACGCGAATTTGACCGTGTCGGACACGATCAAAGGTGCAAAGGGAGGCCGCGTCGGCCTGCAGAAGAAGGCCGTCAGGGTACGCTCGCACGCCTCGTACAGCCACACGCTCTCGTGTCACGTTAGTGAGACGTGAAACCTCCCGTCGCAGGTGGAGTAGAGAGCGTAGAATAGTTTTTCTCTCTCCATGATAGAGTGAGAGTGATTGAGACAGAGAGGAAAGAGGGTGTGGGTAAAGAGGGAGGTTTTGTTTATTAGTTGAATTTAGATGAATGAGTAATGGAGGACGGAATGAAGGGGCAATTGAGCCCGGAATGCATGCATAATAACACATGTGAGCATTGGAAGAGATTACATTGATAAATATTATTAGTTTATTTTAATTGTTTTAAATTATTAAATATTAAAAATGAAATATATACTATATAAATTAAAAATATTATTTAATATTAAAACGTGTCTTAACGTGTCGAAATTCATAATTTTTAAGATTGACGTGTCGAAGAGTCGAGTCGTGTCGTGTCACGTATCACGTGTCGGTGTCGGTGCTACATAGAATTGTACGCACGCATGTATATTTAGAAAACCCCGTGAAATTAGTAGTTCATTTTAAAATTATATTGTTTTTGATGAAATAAAAAATTGTTTCATATGAATATTTTTTAATTTTAAAAAAGTAATATATCTCTTTTTCAATTTTTAAAATAAAAAATATCTTTAAACTGTTTTGATTTTTTACCTGTAATTTTTCATTACTTATATTCTTCCTTATTTTATTTCATCCCCTCCACCTCCTAATTACTCTAAAAAATAATTCTAAAAACATTTTATAAAATAATTTTTAAAAACAAAAAACAAAAACACAATAAAATGCATCCTTATTCTTCCTTTTAAGAAATTATTTCAAGTCCAAAGTTTTCTCAAGGTTGCGGGCCAGAAAAGATACAACAGGTTCTGAATTGAAAATAATTACAAAGTTCGATCACATGGATTATGGAACGAACAGTCGAACATGGAAGAAGTCCATGTCGTGATTGATGCCAATCAATAAGCCTTAAATTCAAACCTAAAAGAAGTTCAAATATGTAGAGTAAAGATTTAATTACATTTTTAATTATCATACTATTAATTTTTTAGCTGAATAAAAAAAATGTGTGCTGAATAACAAATACAATTAATTTTGGTCTCTAATTTTCATTGCAGCAACATACCAACTATTTAAACAAAAAATAAAAATAAAAATTCATCACACTTTCTATATAAATACTTTATAAATTATTTCTTTATTAATTCATATAAATTAATTATACATTACATATTTTTTGCTGTTAAATAAAAATTTAAGATGGGAGACTTATTTCAATAATTAAAAAACTATGCAAATGAAATATAATAATTAAAGTTGTTCTTACAAACTTTTCAAGAAATATTTTTAATTTCTCAACCTAAGAGAGTCTTTAGGTACAGGTGTACGAAGACGTCTTCTTCTCGTTTAACGGTGTTCCTATGTATACATAAAAAGAGTAGGTTGGTTAATTCAGAGGTGAGGTGACTGATAGATCATTAGGTTGTATAATTGATGGCAAATTGTTGGAGTGGTGTCTATTTGAATTGTTGTCTAGACGAGATTTTTGCTTCCTAATGAATGTTAAAGGATTTGTGGCATGGTTGCTTAATGACACGAAGAGTAATGCTAAATCCTTCTATTATATTTTCTTACAAATTTTCTTATCTTAAAAGTGTAAAATGTATTTAAAACGTATCAGAAAAAGTAGGAGAAAGTTTGTAAAAGGATATAATAGGAGGTTAATTTAAGAATTATTCATAACACGAATCAAAGCATAATTTGAAAAGCACTAAAAGGATTGATTACCTTTTCTCACATAACAAGGCAATGTAGCGACGTTTCTAGGGGTGCGCCCAAGAACAAGCACGAGTCTCCACACCCACACTAGTTCATCTCCATTTATTGTGCTAGTGCCAATCAAAAACAGATTACGACCAAGCTTAATTTTTGTCACTAAGTTGTATATGAATGTTTCAAAGTTGAACTGGTTTGAGTTGGTGCAATGAATTTCATCCTGAAGGTATAAAAATAAATAAAAGAGACGTAGACTAAAAATATAGAAATACAAGTATGATTAAGCTAAAAGTATAAGAAGATAATTAGAGCGAAATTGTTATGTAAACTATCAAAAATTTATGAAAAAGAATTAATAACTCTTAATTATGTGTTATATGAAGATTAATTGAAACTATAATAATTTTGGACCATCTATTAATTTTTCCAAATTTGGTGGAACCCAGAATAATGTTTGAGCTTCGCATGCATATTGGCCTATTGACCTATTGGGGCTTTCTCGGACGAGCATTGTTGCTGAGCAAGTGTGTCATCATGGACATCTAGGAAGCGAAACTTGTAGGGCGTGGACCTTTTGCCCATGTATTAAAAAATTAAAGACTCATAGTCTCTATCATACTATATACAGGACCATGTTTAGCAGGTCTAAGGCAAAATTTTAATTTATTATTTATTTATTTTTCTATATTCATCAAATTTTAATATTTAAATATTTTATTTTTGATATATAAACGACAAATTC
This sequence comes from Glycine tomentella, assembly GCA_007407185.1. Lineage (NCBI taxonomy): Eukaryota > Viridiplantae > Streptophyta > Magnoliopsida > Fabales > Fabaceae > Glycine > Glycine tomentella. The sequence goes on along the minus strand of PYAF01001402.1, from coordinate 339,309 downwards.
AATCAACCTGTTTTTTTGACATAGGTAATGTTATATAAGATTTAAATAATTTTAGTTTTTTTTACAATAAGTATAATTATAAGTGCTATTGATAATATTTTAGAAACAATGCATGTTTTAGAAAAAATAATATTTTGATATAATGTAACACTTTTTTTAATTAGAGTATAATTTTTTTAGTATGCACTTTTGCAATACTTTATTTTTAAAAATAATCAAGAGTAATATAATATAATTTTTTTCAATTTTTAGAATTCAAATAAAAATTGATCATGATTTAATATTTGAAAATGTATTCAAATTGATTTTCAATTAAAGACGTACTTTAAATACAAAATGGTTGATACAAATAGAATTTTAGTTAAATGTATATGATCTTGATGTCAATATTTGCACCAAAATATTCTTTTTCAAATATATCAAATATAAATTTAAACTTTATACTAATTTCAATAATTTTTAGGAAGAAAAGAGGTAGGATCCAAAATAGATGTAAATAATTTTCTTTATTTTCTTAAATAAATAATAAAATTATACTTAAATTATTTATAATAATACTTACATATATCTTTAATATTGGTGATCTTTTTTGAAGCAATAATATTTGTGGTCTTATTAATAAAAATAAAAATATACAATATGTCATACTATAATAAAATTTATCATTTAATAATTCAAAATATTTTATCAAAAAATGAATAAAATGAGGCCTGAGGCCATTGCCTCAATGGCCTAGTGGCTTACATGGCCCTGACTATATATATACCTATCAATATCATGCACATTATATATTTTTTATTACTTGATTGTTGCAAGTATCGTTTATTTTTGTTATTTTTCACAAATTATGGTTTATATCTATGGTGTACCTTAATACGTGTTTCCGAGAAAATGTGTAAGCTGTTGTTTTTCTTTCGTCTCCAATCTTGATGATCTTAACTAAAGTGATCATGGTGGGGACCTAAAATTAAACAAGCTTTTTTATTTTATTTTTTGTATCCCCCCCTGAATTTGAAACACTTGGACAGAAGAAAAACCAAATTCAACTCTCTTTGTCTCAACAGTGAAAGGAGAGTTTGGATTTTATATTACTCTATTTGTAGTAAGAAAAGATTAATCAACGGGGAAAAGCAAAAATATGTTATCATGCGCGAGAAAAGTGACCCATATCTAACAAGAGACACCCAAGTTCATCTCTTCTTTGCCTGTATAGTGAAAGGAGAATTTGAATTTATATCACTCTTTTCGGTGTGGGTTAATCCAATGGGAGAAATAAATAAAGGCCAAAATATATTACCATGTAGGAAAAAGGTGACCCATATCTTACATGAGAGGAAGAGAAAGTTTTCTAATTCAAAGTGTCTTGGTTTAATTTAGACTTGATTTGAGGCCCCATGACCAATGTCCAACGAAGGAAGTAAGAAGAAGAGGTAAAAAGAAATCACCAAATAGAGATCTGAAAGAGAAAGATGGTGTACAATATCGGGTGCTTAACATTTGAGAAAACATGTGGGGTTTGCAATTGTAGTGCAGATGCAATTATTAGGAATCTTGTAATTATGATGATGAGTATGAGTATAAGCCGAAGGGTGAAGTTTATTTGGACCATTTTGCTAAGTTTGAGTTTAATTTAATTTACTAAATGAGACTGAAACCATCAAATCTTGATTAGGAATTGGTCTTACTGTTATTTTCTCTTCATTTGAAAATTTTCGTTATTTTAAAAATGTTTGCTATATTATTTTTTAAATCTATACTTATCTCTTAATACCCCTATTAAATAAAATGACATATATCATTCATCAAATAGTATTATTTTAATTTCAGTTAAATATAACTATATTATGTTATTTAATAACTATCAATCCTTGGGTAACATGTTAAAAACATATCTGTACAAAAAAATGTTGAAAAATATGTATAATAATAGATAAAGGAGATATCTTATGTTTGGTCTCCACTTTTTTTGGACACCTTTACCCCTCAATTGTTATGAGAATCTTATACATTATTTTATTTAAGTGATGCCTAAATTTGTAACTTTCAATTTTTCAAAACCATACTTGAAAATTAAATAACTACCCATTCCTCATCTTTTGATATTTGATAACTGCATACTCTCCCATTTCTTGGTTTCCATTATTATGGCGTTACATATAAAATTATTTGGTTTTTATTATCTCACTCTTGTTAACATAACTCTCACCTCTCCCATAAAATTTAACTTCTACCTCTGTCACACTTACGTGAAATTTAACCATAAACTTTTTGTTTTCTTTTTTTCTACCGTTGTAGCAATAAGTGATGGTTTTATTTTTTCTTTTAACTTTTTGTCTTTTTCTTTGTTATTTTTTCAAATTCAATTTATTCTCATTTCATGATTTTTTCATATTATGTGGTTTCAGGTGTAGGAGATTTAAGAGCAATTGATGAATCATCAAATCCAAAGAGATTTATGACATAATTTTACTTTTTAATTTCTGAATTTTGAGTTTTTTTTTGTAATTCCAGGTTGTTGTAAGGGAGGATTGCATGTTTTAGTTTAATAACTAATTCTCTTTTACTCCTTTTTTAGAATTATTTTTATTGTTTAATAAAAATTGTTTAATGTCCAGTGAATTCATCTAAAGATATTTTAAAGGTTTTTAAAAGGAATAAGGTTTTTTATTGTACAATGGTTATTAGTCTCTGATCCTCCATTTTTCCTTTTCAGACAAATGAAAAATGGAAGAACTAATTGTTAGCCTTCTATATTTCAATTTTATGTTGACAAAAACTACAATTGTTAAGATAATATGTTGTGTGTTAGACTTCAGAATGAAGAACCTTGAAGGAATCTAATAAAACTAAAGAAGATGAAAAACCTTAAAATACTGGAATGTGTCTCAACCTTCAAAATAGAATCTTCCTTTTCCTTTCCTTCGTCGACTCTGATTGGACTCGATCTCTCTTATCTTAATTTAGTTACGTTCGATTCTTCTATTTTGTCGAATATGCGTAAAATTAATCGAATTTCAAACTAAAAGTGAAATTCAATGATCTTATTCTTTCTCGATCTGTTGGTGAAAATGTGCTGAAAATTTAATTGATTGATTATAATGATTTTTAGTGGCACACCTATAGAAACAATTATCAGCTATAGGAGACACGATTGCAACATATAAAATATGGGGTGGATCAAGTCATGAAGTTGGAAAATCCATTGAGAGGTGTGTGCTACTCTTTTTTCTATTCTTTTAAAAAATATTTTTTTACTCATTGTGATTTAGACTAAGGTGTGTATTTATGAGAGGATCACGATCGATAAAACTAAAGGAAAGATAAGATATGAATGTCCCCTAGAGAGCCCTTCACCAGAGGCAAAGAACATGCATATTGACCATTGCTTATTCAAGAAAGATAAGAGTTGCATGGTTAACGAAAAGTTAATGATTTTTCATTGTACTCTTTTATTATTAATTTTTGGTCTTTATGCATATATTTAGGTTTGAAACAAATCTGCTATTCATTCTTAATTTTTATTCATTAACTAAGAATCACAAGAGGTTGTCTAAGGTTAATGAATATTTATCACACAACACACTTAATAAATATCAAGTAACCGAGTCACTACTCCTTCTAACATGTTAACACACATAAGATACAATATAAATCCCAACAGAAAAGTATTTATGTAATAGTAACCTTACTTTCCAAAGAAAAAAGAAAGGCACAATAACCAAAGTCTTTGCAAGAAACATGCTTTCACCAAGTGCACCTCCTATTTAGGAATTCTTCCCATGTCTTTGTTCTCCTTTCACCTAGCACAACGCTTGACCTCTTGCCATTTACTTACCAACACCTCATAGATGTATATAGTGTTATGCAACAATAATTCTATCATGCGGGTTTTTCTTAATTTACACCTTAAAGTTTAAGGAACACGGGTTTCAATTTTTTTCTATCAATAGTTATAAATATAAACATAGAAAAAAGCTTATGACTAACATAAGCACTACCATATGTTGCTTCATCACGAATTCAAAGTAGTAGAATTTATTCATGGGACATATATATAAAGCTACTTGTTATAGAAATAAAGTCGTAAAATACACACATTATTTAACGATTTGGTATACATGTGTGGATCCATTGTTGAAAAGGATTATAAGTTGTATATAAATACTCCAAGATTTAGATAAGTGACAGTTTAGAAACATTATAATTAGACTAAGCAGCATGAAAAAGGTAGCATTAACCAATATCTACTTTCCAAAGCACCTCAAAGAAAAAAGTCACTAAGTATTTTGAAAAGGTTGCTTACATAACTATTAATACCTAAAATTGTAACACTGTTACTATATATATAAAGCGTAATTATGTAAGTAGAAGCTCCCTTTTGAACTCAATACCAAATTAAGTGAAATGACTCAAATGAGAACAAATAAACATATAGTTGGTAAAAAATAAATTAATATATATCCAATTTTGAGCAATAAAAATGCAAAATTGGATAATATAAAAATGCACTTTATGTCTGAAAACAATTCGTGAATAATCGTATACAGGTTCAATGAGCTAGAAAACGATTGCCTTTGGTATTATTGATACACAATCTAGTGATAGCCTTTTGGTCACTCTGTTTACAAGATGACTTTATCCTTCAATTTTTTTGAAACCCCTAGCTTATTGCAATTAGTGGAAACACAGATGTTTTCTTGCTTGTGTGTCCGCATTTTTATTGTACTATTATATTTTATTATACAAAATTTATATATTGAAATAATATCTCTTATTATATGTAAATTAATATGCATATTAGGTTTAGTTTAATATGTTTTGTAATATATACATAATTTTACTTCTTATATTTCTTTGTTTGTCCCAGTAATGAAAGTTATTTAACTCGTGTTAAAGGTGTTGTAGTGGTTGATGTTGATGTTTCTTTGTTTGTTATGATAACATGATAAATTAATATATTATGTTTGTAAATACATGTCTATCTATACATATTTGACCAAATCATTTGCGATACATACTTGAATATCATTCTACTTAATATATGCATTTGTGAAATACTGAAATGGTAACATTATTACGTCATGTGTTGAATTTTTTTCTTCTTATTTTGGTCTTTATAATTATCTTTACTCTTAGGGTGCATATACTTTAATTATAAGGACTTTTTTTTTATATATTTCAAAGTAAGATATGTGGTGAAAAAAAAATTCAGAAAAATGGATAAATATATAAAATAAATATAAAAAAATATGTGTAAAAAGTAAAATTATATACACATCAATTTATATATATAATAAAAGATATTATTTCAATATATAAATTTTTATACTAAAATATATTAGTATAATAAAAATGCTATCACATAAGCATGACAACGCCTATATTTTAGCCAGTACTAATAAATACTTTAAAATCAAGAAATTGAAATAAATTAGTTTATAAAATCAATATACTTAAATACTTAATACTTCAAAAATATGAGTGCAAAGATAATATTTCTTACTTTCTTTAAGCAAGCAAATTATTTACTACTATTATCATTCATTAATTAAGTAATTAAGATAATTTAATAAAAAAGTAGTGGCAACAGCCTGTCACTACTACACGAATAGCATTTAACGACAGGCATTCTACGTCGGTTATTGATAACCCGTCGTAGTTAATAACGCGGTGGCATTTTTGTAATAATATCGACTTCGCAACGACGGTTATTTGTAAACCCGTCGTTATAGGAAATAACTACGACGGTTATCCTGGAACCGACTTAGTATATTGCGATTCAAATACGGCTTT
>PYAF01001402.1:309695-333416 GCA_007407185.1 Glycine tomentella | reverse complement strand
AAGGTATGAGTAAAATCAAGTTATATGCCATTTTTATTGTCCTTTCAACAGCAGAATAGACAATGCTTGCATCTGTACAATAGATTAATACAATTCATATCCGTGGTCAATGCTTCATAGTTTTGTTTTCAGTGTTTTACTAGTTTTGGTGATCTTAATCTCCATATAACTTCTTATTTTCAAATATAAATAGAATGATGTGCTTTATTGTGGCTTTCAATAGCAATTTCACAATCATTGAGCTCGAAGTAAACATCGTACTTTATTAAAACTTTAGAACTATATAGGCTATTCCCATATTGATTTCAAACTTGTTTGATGAATATAATCATAGAAGTAAATCTTCAAGAATTCCTGTCTTACCCATGTGACAAGCATAGTCCCCTCTTCCATAAATACTTCATCACTGGGTTTTTTCCCAGTTAAAAGCTCCAGCAAAACAACTCCAAAGCTGTAAACATCCCCTTTCAATGTTGCTCTTCCTGTATCAAAATATTCTGCATGCAAGCACAGTCATCAATTTGAACATAAGTAGTGTGAAATGTATAAACTGTGTGCTTAACCAGGTTGTGACTATACCAGGTGCTAAGTATCCAAAAGTTCCAGCTACAATTGTTGACACATGAGTTTTATTTGGTTGCATCAATGTGGCTAATCCAAAATCAGAAACTGAGGCATGCATATTTTGATCCAACAATATGTTACTTGACTTTATGTCTCTGTGGATAATGTGAGGGATGCAATCATGGTGAAGATATGATATTCCTTTAGCTGCACCTGCTGCTATTCTATATCTGGTTGGCCAATCCAAAACCTTCTTCTCCCTTGATCTCCCTACATCATTTTCAACTTTGGTATTAGAAAACTCAGTTCAATTCAATTTCAAATATATAATGATACCTTCTGTTTCAAACAAATGGTTTTGGATGATGATATCTTTGTTGTTTGGAGGACCCAGAACTACTCAACTACATGCTGGTGTTAGATTGGTTTTAGGAATTTACAGAATTGAACTAAAGCAAACAGAGGGCTTTGAGTAGCATAATGATGTTGGGTTTCTCTCTGTTATTTGTTTCATTCATGTTACCTGTTATTATTGGGGGTTGGTTGGTTATGACTTGGGGAACATAGAAAATGCGTGAAGTATCAGTTTTAGTTGATATTTTTGAGACCTGATTAACTATTATGATTAGGCCATTAGGCTGTTTTTATCACTTACTGTAGTCCCTACATATCTCTCTTTTATCCTATATTTTGAATTTTTCTTTTTTACTAAACTCTGCATCAATCTTCTCGTATTTTCTTATTTACCCAAACTTCTGTCGTATTGAAATGTTTATCTGATTCATGTAACAGATTTGTATTTGTAAATTGTCTTTCACAGTTTAACAAATGTGCTCTCTGTCTGTGACCAGAGACTATATGGTTATGCCATATGCTTTGCTGCTGGGTTAACTTGTACGCTATTAGTAAGTTTTGACATTATGATTTTTCTCTTTAGATAAGTCAAGCTTAGATGCTAGTTCTTCAGTTCAGTGTAGAAAATTAATCTTAAGCTGCCTTGAATCTTTCTTTAAATATGATGACACCCAATTCTAATAGATAGCCCAATGGCTCCTACACTACCAGCGTAGGCTCATGTATTCACCTTATAAATAGCTTTGAATGTTATAGTTGAGAATGTTTCTAAGTCTAGTGTGATTATAACCTATGACCAATGAAGTCACAACACAAGGCAGCAACCTTGCTGTTCTGAGTTTGTTCATCATTAGATTGCATTATTGTGATTTTTTAAAAAACTATCCAACAATTGGAGTAGAATAGATGGAAAACATTACATATTTATAATATGAAGATAATGAACAAATCTCATAATGGTGTCTCTTGCCTTTTTTTATTTATTTAATTTTTTTGGGAATATAGTTCTTTCCACTGCCTTTCTGAAAACTTCACTTACAACTGTTACTCTTTCTATTTTAATGTAGAATATTGTCAGTAATGTACAATGTTCCTTTACAGCTTTACTGTTTATACGAGTGAACACAGAACTAATCATATGACCCTCAAATTAGTGCTTATGCCATAAGACTTCACACTCAATAGGCTATTCTATTGGATTGGGCTCTCTTTGTGGGCTTAAGTCCTAACAATAAATTGGTAAAATCCATTAAGTATTGCAGGAAACTGGGACTTAACCTATTGATCATAGAAACGACATAAGAAAGAAACATAAACTTAGCTGTACAGTGACTAGCCTAGCTCTTCAAGGGCCTACCTTCCGCCTAAGTCCCACTGTTCTCAATGATTCTTTCTTGCCTTTGGTCTTTCAATCTGTTTGTTTTAACATACTTAACAAACCGCACACTTCCTCTCCCTTGCATCCATGTGTGTAGCCTGTTTAAAGAAAATCCCCCATACGTATCCCATTTTATCTCACCTTTGTTGTTCATGTGTTTCCTTAATTACTTCCGTTCCTTTCTTTTCACACAGCCTGTTGTTATAACAGGGTATGTATCACAATGCTTTTGATTGGTTATCAAATGTATTTCAAACGTATCCCATTTTATTGTTTACTGAACACTTATTTGGTTTTACTCATTCCTAGCAGCACTACAATCCAACATCCCTTGCACCATACATGGAAGCCACTTCATTTGACTTGCACTCCCATAAAGTTTGGATCTTGGATGGGAGGTGATAAGAGATGGAAAACCAAATGTGACAGCAAAAGGTTGACAGCAAAATGTGTTGTTGTTGATTGTTGACACTCATTGTTGAGGGTCGTTTGTCAGTGGAATACTGGAATCAAGTTTGATATGTGGTAGTTTAAGGAGGTTAAAACCACAAACTTGTTCATGAATTGAAATAGTAGTGTTTTTAAACTACTGGGCGAGTAATGCTCTAGTTGGCAGATGTAGTTAATGACTGGAAGTTCTGGTTGGGTTGCAAATCGCAACACTGACCTATCCTACTCTCACAGTTCTATCTATATTTGTGAATATGATGTTTCCATTTTTTGGTTAATTCTCCTATACTGACTGCAGCCCGCAGCTGATTTTATGGATCAGAAACACATATAGCCATGGGCTGAAGCTGAAGCCCTTCTTTTGGACTAGTTTATGATGATTCATTAATACATTAGAGACACACAAATGTAATGACTACGACATCTCAGAAATCTAAACAAATCCATTTTATCCACCCTTTTATTTTGAAGGTGCATAGCATTCCTGTTACAGCTTCTGCATTGTATTTGTATTAACAAGTTCACTTTTCTGTGCATCATACCCATTCCTTTATGCGTCTCTACCAAAAAATTCATTATGCTACAGAGGGCTTCTTACTCCTCAACTTTCCTATTTTCGAATTTCAAGAATAGATATACTTCATTTTGGCTAGTAAAATATTTTTATAGATATTAGATGGCTTCTTTTTGCTTTGGTTTTAATACCACTAGTATGTTTAACTGTAATTTTAACAGGGCATTGGGGACTTTTAAATTAGGCAATGATGATTATATTGGAGTCTTCAAGTAAATGTTTGTTATAACTGAACTTGATAAAAATTGGGATTAAGGATGGCAATCCATAAATTCGACCATCTCTCTTTCCTTATTTTATCTTGTTTGGGTATGTTCTTGACAGTTTCAACTTTCAGCTTATTTCTCTGAAAATTTTCATCTACTGACTCTATCGTAATTAATTGCCTTATTTTGCTTTGTTTATTTGATGTGAAATTTGAAACGGAAACTTTATGTGCTCATTACTGATTAAACAAAGGTGGCAGCCAAAACAATCTGAAGCTGGGGTGAAAGATGGATCAGAAGGCTTTTATGGAGTTGATGTTGATGTTCGTGCAAATGATTGGGCTAAAATTGCTGGTTTCTATGATGTTTTGGTGTTAAATACTGGGCACTGGTAATTCTTTCTTCATTTTTCTGAATTTTGTAACTTCTGGATGATCCAGTACCACTTGATTATTAAAAGCATTGTTAAAAAGCAATCAACTTGAATGATTGTGTCTCTATATTTATCAGAAACGAGAGATAGCATTTGCATATGAAAAAATAAGTTATGAATTGATGATATAAAATAGTTTTTAATTGTTCTGAAATAAAAAATTTGATTATTTTTTTATTAAATATTTTGATGATATAAAATATTTTTGATTATTAAAATTTATATCAACGACCATTTTTTATAAGTTAACAATATAAAGGTTTTTACACTAATACTAATAATATATAATCATTAAACTCATAATTATCATTGTAGCTTGATAGAGTTTTTTTTTTTCTTTACAAAAATATTATTTTCAGAAATAATCGAATACTAAACACATTTTTTTCCCTGCTGAAAAATATGTGGATTAGGTAAAAGTTATTGTTTTCTAAAAGAAAATACATATAAAAACTTTATGTTCTTGTGAAGACTTAGAAAAGGTAAGGTCCATGAAGTTGTACATCTAGCAGCCATAATCATTTTCATTGGAATAGCTATGGTTGAAACTATTTTATTCTAGTTTGTCTCGTATGTTTTTTACTTTGCCAATTTATCCTTTTTGTTTTTTTATCATGATAATTAATTTCTACCGGTTTCCAACCATATATTTTTTCTAATCACAAAGTTCAAATCCTTGTAAATTGACAATTATAGAATATTTAAAAAAAATATTTTATAATTATTTTGGTAATGGTATTTTATTTTATTATAGTTTGACTAAAAAACAGTTATGTGATTTACAGAGAGTAATATTGTTGCCGGTAATGGTCTTATTTGACTCAATCCAAATTAGTCAATTGCTTAATATATTATTTGGATACTAGCAGTTTTAGGAAAAAAAATATTTAAGTGATTTGCTATGTTATTACATTTTAAATTCATTTTCAAAATAGGATTAATATTCATATTAAAATTATCAAAATTTTTTAATGAAATTCTCTTTGACATTTTGTTTAGGTTACAATGCTTATTATTTTTGTTTGAGAGAAATGAAACATGAATTAAATGTCCAAGAGAATTTCATTAAATGTTTTGAAATTTTAATATGTGTATTAATTCTATTTTGAAAATGAATTAAAAATGTAATGATACAGCAAATAACATGAAGATTTTTTTTTCTAAGACCACTAGTATCCAATTACTATATTAAGCATTTGACTGATTTGAACTGAGTCCAATAAAGTTAGTATGGACAACAAAAAATTTCTCTCTCTATATCACATAAAATAAAATACTGTTACCATAAAAATTATAAAATAAAATATAATTTATTTTTAATATTTTATAATGGTCAATTTACAAGGGTTCAAACTTTTTTATTAGAAAAAATATGATTGAAAATTGGTACAAATTAATCATCATGAAGAAAAAATTTGTAGTGTTCAATGTTTTGAAGGAAAATTTGTGATATTTAGAGGAAGTGAAAAGAAAAGAAAGTGGGAGAGGGTCAATACTTAATTAGATCTCAATGTATCAAGGAACTAATGTCTAACTTCTGCCATAAGAATACCATAAATTTATCCCAAAAATGAACAAAATAAATAAAAGATTAATAGGGAACTTCAAGGGAAAAAATATTATGAAGACAAATTATAACTTTTTAAAAATAGAAAACAATATAAGAAAATTATAATATTTTAAGCGACCGGAAATATGAACCTGTTTCTTTTGCACTGGTGTCTTTGTCATTCATGGTCTGTGATGCATTCTCTGTTATATCGCTGGATTTAAGCCGAGTCAATGAAGCTTCTCATTTGTCTCTGTTTTCTTTGATTACATTTGTCAAGCCAACCTATCATCTGATCCTTATATCTTATTTATAACTGGATACATCATAGACGTGTGACCTTTTTGAAATTTTGCAAAAGATGTACATGGATTTATAATTCATTGACAACAGAATTCTTATGTAATTACTTACAATTGTGTTGGTTTTGTCACTTGAGCTTCATAGTTTACTGAAAGTGTCAATTTATAAAGAGCTTCAGATAATGAACCTCTAATTCATATAATTTCTTCTTTGCATCCTCCCCCTTCATTCCAATACTACATTTGACATGTCATTCTATTATATAATATGATACCCTTTATTTTGCACTATTGCAGTCGATGGAGATACCTAAAGGATATGGGCAAAGTTGTTGACATTGGAGAAATTGATGTGAGCTTCTATTCACCATCTTTATAGTACTTCGTTTACAGTGGTTGTCCAGTGAGTTCTATTCTTGAATAATTGGCTGTATGTCCAGTGAGTTCTATTCTTGAATAATTGGCTGTAAGTAACATCCACCCACCCCACCCCGCTCTCCATGTTTGTCCCTTTATTAACCAGGATGAAGAGGATAGTGATGTTGATGGAGAGGAAGAGAAGCTTAGTCATGTATACAAATCTTCTCCCCTTCCCTATCCATAGACAAGTAATGACTGCACATGAGTTTAAGGTGTCATGAACTCAGATAAATTTCATGTCTAATTTGGTTTAACAATATCTAATATTGGTTTGAATTTCTACTGTTTTTTCAATCAAGTAAATTCCTCCTTCAGTTGTGGTAAGCTCTGCAAGAGGAATTGAACTATGGCTCTCTGTCATTTTTCCTATGACCATTATTAATTTATGGCTTATAATCATTTTTAAATTATGGACAAATTCAGTCCTCAGTATATTGGAACCTGCAAAATGATTGTATTAAGGTCATGTTTGCATAAAAATTCTCACTAAATAAATATAGAAGAAAATTAAAAAAAAAACAACTTTTATAGAAGTTAAAATATGGAATGTAGTTAAACTTTTATAGGAGTTATCTCATGTATCTCGCTTTTTAATGTAGTCTTCTTTGTGTCTGAAGTATTTGGTTTATCAACTTGCCCTTATAAGTGCCAGCAAATTGGTAATATTTCTTTGGAAAACTTATCATTTGCATTACTTTAATGCCTTACAATTGTTTTTTTTTTTATTTTTTGTTTTCACTTTGAAATTGAGCTTCTTTTCTTTGGTTTAATTTGATTTGTACTACATGTAACATAGGCGGGCATTTTGACTAATCTTATTGCACCACTTGTGGCATTTTAGATATAATTTATGATTTCGGCTTGAAATTTACTAGATCTTTTAATTAAACAAAAAATTAGTATGCAGGTTAAGATCTTATAATAACAAGGAGATGGATACTAAAATCTAGGTTATCAATAGCGGCCGGAGCGGCCGGGATCGCGGCGGAGCGGCGGTTCACCGCTACGTAGGGAGTCGATGCGGCGCAGTTCGTGATAGCGGGAGTTGCGCCCGTGACAACGATTTCCCGGATCGGCCGCGATCGCGGATAAGTCGTCCGCGACGGGAAATTGCTTTAAATTTCTTAAATATTACCTCTGTTTGGCCGATAGGGCTTTCTGCTGTGCGACCTGTGCTTCGAGTTCAACAGTTCCGAGTTCCGACGCATCCTCTGTGCTTCGAGTTCGTCGACGACCGACGACTTCCGTCCTCCGGCGGCCAGTTGGTTCCGAGTTCCGACGCTTCCTCTGTGCTTCGAGTTGCTGTTTGTTCTTCTCCGCCGACGTCTGGTGGTCATTCCTCTTCTCCGGCGACGTCTGGTCTGGTGGCTCATCTTCTTCTCCATCCAAGATCGCCTCTACTCTCCCTCTGTGCGTGACAGTCTCTTGACTCTCTTCCTTTCTTTATTTCTCTATTCTCCATTTCTCCTTCTCTTTTCTCTATTCTGTTTGTTGATTTCTAACCTCCTTCTCTTTTCGTTCCCCTTTTCCTTTTACGTTTTCTGTTTGTTTTTTATTTTTTATTTTTTGTCTTTTTATTCTGCTGGGGCAGCTGGGCAGAATCATGGCCTCTTGTTCCCAACCAGCAATGTCTAGTGAAGCAGGAAAAAGCAAGGCAAGTAACACCACGCCATCAGTGGGATCTTCAACTGCAATGTTTAAGCCTACTGGTGATAGAATTGATGCTTATATATTTATATTATAAATTTTTTAATACCTATTTAAAAACATGAGAATAGCGGTCATCCCGCTACCGCTATCCTGCTATCCCAGTTTTTAAGGGTGACCGCTCCGCTCCGCTATCCGGGATTGATAACCTAGACTAAAATGCCATTTTCCAACTTCAAAGTTTTGTACTCTGGAATAGAGACTTGCTTTGTTTCTTTTAACTCCATACCCCATTGGTTACATATTTGTTCACTTGTGACTTTCTTATATGAGAGGATATTCATTTCATGCTACATCACATGCTTGTCTTCTAATGTCAATATCATATTTCACATCAGTAATGATTTTAATGAATCTGCAGATTATAACAAAAATGTCAGCAGCAAATGGAGTTAGATGTGTTTGGATTGGTCAAAATGGATTGCTTTTAACTCCTACAGTATCTGCTGTTATACGTGAAAGAGTTGGAGCTGATGTGAGTAATGTTTTCTACAGTTTGCTTCTCATTACCCTCACTTCTATTTATTATGCTTAGAATGCGTTTTGTTTCCTCAAACATGATCCATGATTTTCATAGTGGAATTGCATATGGTAACATTTTTTTCTCCTTAGTTAAAGCAAAATACTGGATAAAAACTTGTATTATCTATACAGGGATCCAGGGCAACAGGTGCATTTATACTGACAGCAAGTCACAATCCCGGTGGCCCTCATGAGGTGACTATTTCGTGTATTACTTTAATTATTTCTGGATGAATTAAATTAGATTAATGAATATGATGATATTTGCTATAGGAATTTAATGTGTGGATCTCTCACATTCCATTTCTAAAATCTGAACTAAGTTGACTGACATTTAACCTTTGGCTTGGCCACTTGAATTATTTGAGGTTGACCTACATTGGTTGGATCAATGTAATTTATGTGGATCATGGAGTTACAAATTACACGATAAATTTTTTGTACTCTTCATTCTTTTTCAACTTGATGATAAGTGATAATACCTATTTTTTGTTTTCAAAAGAGGAGAAGACATCAAGTAGGCCACACATGATTCTGTTTATTAGGATCTGACTGGTTAATTAAAAACCAAATAGCAAGAAATAGTGGGAAAACATACAATTAGACATTATTATTTTTAAAATGATGCAGGGAAGTCTTCAATGACAAGCATGATCTATGCAAACATTGAAATATTGCGTTTATGTGACCATGAAAATATTCATGATTGTCCCTTCCCTAAATAATCAAATAAGCTTTAAGCCATGGTTAATTACCTTTTTTATTTAAAATTGTAGTTTCTCTCAGATATCAACAAGACATAATATTATTATATTAAGTTAATAAGGTGAATATTTCCAAAATGTAAATGTAGGAGTAGATGGGTGTTCCCCTCTGATATTATGCTGAGACCTTGTTGGTTGTAAAATTAACTCTGAAAGATTGTTACTGTCATTTGGTTTCCATGTTGCAGGAATTTGGAATTAAATATAATATGGAAAATAAACACAACATTTAGCCATCTGATGAACTTCATGTATTCATATATGTACAGGTTAATTTGGCAGAAGAAATTAATAATGGACAACTTATTTGGGATGACATATGGGATTTGCAGCACACACTATTGGAAAGGAGAAATATTGCTGCAACTATGTAAAAATTACATATATATACAGAATAAGTTGACAAAATATGTTTGTTGCTGGTCATTTTACTTGTATTTGTGTTTTATGTAAAAAAATTATTATTGAATATATTTTTAAATTAATAAATTAATTTTATAGGCACAATTCCCCTATCAAATAACTGAATCCGAGGGTATAAAAAAAAGCAGCCATTCAACCGCGATTAAAAATCCATAAAAATCTCACTTTCAAAGACGGTTATTGTCAATAACCGTCATTGTACTCATTTTCAAAGACGGTTATTTTCAATAACAGTCTTTGTATCCCACTTTCAAAGATGGTTATTCTGTAAAACCGTCTTTGATGATAATTTTCAAAGACGGTTGTTGTGAAAAACCGTCTTTAATTCTCGCTTTCAAAGACGGTTCTAATTTAAAACCGTCTTTGTATCCCACTTTCAAAGATGGTTATTCTGTAAAACCGTCTTTGATGATGATTTTCAAAGACGTTTGTTGTTAAAAACCGTCTTTAATTCCCACTTTCAAAGATGGTTCTAATTTAAAACCGTCTTTGTATCCCACTTTCAAAGATGGTTAATTCTGTAAAATCGACTTTGATGATAGTTTTCAAAGACGTTTGTTGTGAAAACCGTCTTTGATTCTCGCTTTCAAAGACGGTTCTAATTGAAAACCGTCTTAGAAGCTCACTTTCGAAGACGGTTTCTTATTTAAAACCGTCTTTGAATCTCTCTTTCGAAGTCGGTTGTTAACCACAACCGTCTTCTTTTCTCTCTTTCAAAGACGGTTGTTCTCAAGAACCGTCTTTCTATCTTACTTTCTAAGACGGTTCTATAAATAACCGTCTTCGTATTGCACTTTCAAAGACGGTTGTCATATACAACCGTCTTTGAAAATATTATATTTTTTTAAAATAAATAAATTTAAAATAAACGAAGACGGTTGTTCCAAACAACCGTCGTTAAAAATTGTTAACAAAGACGGTTCAACAACCGTCGTTGAATATATTTTTTTCAACGACACCGGAATTAAAGACGGTTCTAGAACCGTCGTTGAATGCCAAAAACAACCGTCGTTAAAAGTGTGTCTTGTAGTAGTGTGTTTTAAATAAAGAAGTTTCTCAATCTCTTATTCTTTATCTTGTTTCCTGCTGCTACCTTCAATTATTGCCTTCTAATCTTTTACTAACTTCTACCAATCAACCACACGTTTTAAGAGTTATCATGGCAAAGTTATCGGTGAAAAAAGATGAGTTGTTTTCTTCAATGTGAGTCAGACAAATATTTAAGTTTAAACCAACCTTTTGCATTATTCAAAATGTAGTACAGTAAAATATTAGTTGGGTGTGCGCACCATACCTGCATATTCAATCACTTTTATGTCTGTGTCTGGATAAACAATTAATACCCCACAAGAACAGAGGCCATACGTGTTTAACTTGTGTGTTTATGTGGATTTGGCCCGCAAACCAAACAAATTAAGAGAGGTTATAATGTTGGTTTATTTAAATGTAGATTTATTTAGTCTAATTTGTTTAACCTGAATGTTATACGGGTTGGGGTTGATGGGTGATGGACTTATGGAGTCAACTTGTAGGCCAATATATATATATTTTTAAAATATATTAATTATTATTTTAAGACTACTTAGTGCGTATAGTTTTTTTTATCATAAAAAATATGTTTAAAATTTTTGAAAAATTTAAAAAGTATTAATTTTGTTTTTATAAAAATTTTCATATTATCTAAAAATAAAATATACTTTGTATGATCTTTAATGAAAAATCAAATCTGTTAGACGATAATTTGATTTGATCAACAACAGAATTGCATACATAATTTGATTACAAATAATTTAAATAATTTGTGGTGATTAAAATTTTCAAAATAAATAAAAAAATCTGACTGAAAATCATTGAAATTATAATTTTTCGTCACTTCTTAAACAATTTTCTTACACTTTCTTATAAGATTGGAGAAAATGTGAAGCAAAAATGGGTTTTGGTCTTTCGAGTGTATATGAAAAGTTGGAAAGGTAGACAAAGTAAAAATAATAAAATCTATTAACCACGTAAAAAAATCCTATAACAGAATTACCATTAAAGACCATTAATTAAAAATACATTTTATTTTTATTGAAACCAAATTAATATATTTTTTTTATAAAAATCAAATTAATATTTTTGAAATTTTGTAAGGAATCAAACATATATTTACCTTTTTTTAAGGCTTGCCACCAAGCACCAAGCAAAGCCTAAATTATATTAACAAAGAGAAAACAGAAACAACAAGCATGGGGACCAGAACAAACAAATCCATATGGGAACATCAAAAAGAAAATCTGGAAGAAGATAAGTTTAGCTTATTTTTGTTAAAGTCCTCCCAGAAGAACAAGAGGACTGTGTCAGACCGAAAAAAAGTTTTAATATGAATGTCATGGTTAGCCAAAGAACTTGCACAGACATTTCTCTGTCTATATACGTGGAAAACTCTAAAATCAAAACTATGCAAAAGAGACAAACAATTTTTCCATCTATTTAACAACTTCCAAGGAATATCAGCATGGTTAGAGAAGACATTAACCAAAAGTGGAATCACATTCAAGGCACAGCTTCTTCCTGCCTTTGGCATGGGCTATCTTAATCGACCTAATTGCTCCCATTAGCTCCGCATGAGTGGAGCTGTAAATTGCTGTATAATCAGCAAAACAACCAAGGATGGCACCAGAACAATTGCAAAAAAAACCCTACAATCAAAGTGTCTTGGGCTACCTTTTGCACCCACATCAGAGTTGCATTTAACCCTAGAAACTAACTGAAGATGCCAATCCACTTAGTGTGTATAGTTGAGATTATTATGTATTTGGATAATTAATTAAGTACTTGGTATTTGATTAACTTACTCAGGTTGTTGAAATATAAGGACATGTGTGTCTTAATTTGATTTCCTTACATTCATAATTCATTTGAAAAGATGGACATAAATGATCTTTTATGAAATCATAAACGACCATTCTTAAGTATGATTTTTTTTTTTTTAAATAAAAGTTATGATTGTTTATCTTGATTATTTTTTTAAAAAAATAGTAATTAATTTCAAAATTTTAAGATATGAAATATTTATATTTTCTTTAAAAAATTAATTTTCCAACTTATTGTTTAAAGGTGCCCTGCTAAAATATGTTTATATTTTATTGATTTTCTCTTTTTTGGTGGGAGAAAGGAATACAGCAAAAAGCCCAATATGCCTAACTTACTCCTTGGTCACCCATTTTTAGTGTGATGCTTCTTACACCCCATAAAAATCAAGCAGAATTCCTTTTACATTATGAAAAAAGTTATCCGAAATGTAAAGGGGGTTTAGGGAATACCGGAAGAAATGCCCCCATTTTTAATGAATAAATTCAAGATTGTTTTTGTCCCATTTTATTTGTTACTTTTGAAGTATTCTTTATTAATTTATTTGTAACTTTTGAATATTAAAAATGTATTAATTATTTTTTACTTTTTTTGAATATCCTTATTTATTGATATTTCAACCTCGCATATATTAATTATTTATTTTTATTACTTCCCTAATTACTATTGTACTAATTAAGATGGAAGTATTATCTTAATGGATAAATAAAATGAGATGTAAAAAGTACTTAATTAGCATTTCTGAACAATAACTTTGTTATTCGTTATCTTAAGAATAATAGTTAATTTTAAAGAGTATAATATAATATGACTTCTGAGATAATTATGTGAAACTTAATAAATTTATTATGTATTATCATTTATGTAATTAATTGATCATATAAAATTATTTTATATTATTATATGAGCTATTTTCTCAATAAATAAACATAACATTTTCTTACAAATCAGTGAAAATAGTTCATATACTAATTGTATAAAGATCTTTACAATATCATCCAAAGAAAAATTATAATGCATATGTTTGTTGATTTTTATAAAGTCATATTTACTTTAATTTCTCATTAACAGTTACACTAACCACATATAAACATCAAACTTGAAAAATTACGATAAAATTACTAGTAATATTTAATACTATATTTTTAACATAATATACTTTAATTTTTTATTGTGTTTTTTAAAGTAATAGTTAAAAAATTGATTATAATAACCATTCCTTGCACAGTTGCATGACTTAGTTGACTGCGTTAACGCGGGTGTTGTGCACTGGGAAAAATTTAAGGGGGCACAAATACTGTAGAATGAGTTAAGATTGTCATCCACAATGAAAATCTAAGAAGTCTTTGACCGAGATTAAATAAATGAATAAAAGATTACAAATTACATTATTGAACAATGTCTTTTGATAGAATAGAACCGATTGTCATGATTACCTTTTTATATTATTATATTATAAATATAAGTCTATTTTTGATATTTGTAAGAAAATAAAATGATTTTTTTATAAGTTAAAAATAATTTATATATAAGCTAAATGTAGAAACTCTTTCTTATTAGCTTTTGTAAAGCTTATGCCTAAGATAATAAGATAATTTTAATTTCTGAAAAAGTATTTAATTTATTCTTATTTTCTTCTCCCATATTTATGAAGAATTTTGTCGAGACCTTTACCATAAATAATGTAAACGACCATTATTCGAGGCTATGAAAAAGATTAAAAAAAAAAGCTACTACATTTCATTTTCATTATATGCCTTAACACTATAAAGAAACTAGATTAATTAAGTAACTGTTTAAGTGTCATAATCTAGTGTTTAGGAAATTTAAAATAAAAGGCTAAATAACATTATAAATAATATTCTAAATTCCACCAATATAGTTTTTAAGCCACTTTAGTTTTAGAATCTGTTTGGATCTTTCAAGACCTATCCTATCATTTTGTTTGAAAACTAAAACTAAGCCATGGAAATAGATAAAAAAAAAAAAAAAAAAAACCCTACCCTTAGAGAGGCTAAAAGAAGATAAAATAAAAATAGTTTTTGTTCTTGATGCCTTTACACGATGCAAACTCTATGCTAAACAGAGGTATACAAGAAATTAACTTTCTAGGCCAATTCTAATTTCTAATACAGCTGCATTACTAATATCCTCATGGAAAGTAACACCAGATCTATCTGCCATAAGGGCAGCTAACATGATATTAGGAGCAAAATTAATAACTTGCATTAACTATCTAAAACTATGATTAAACTTAGCTAGAGTGTCTGCAACTTAATTCCCTTCACTATTCACTTGAGGAAATGACATCAAAGGCTCTTGAAAGGTGAACTTGCTGTTTGAGTGACAATGTTAAAGTTAGAATGAAGTGAGAAACCATCCATGGTTGAGGAGATTCACTAACACTTGAGAATCAGTTTCAATCTCTAGCTGTTTTCCTGAACCCTCTTGACCATTTATGTTGAATCCCTTGCAGAATAGCCCATTATTCATCATGACTCTTGAGTAAAACACCAAGACTAGCAAAAATTCTAACAAGAATTCCCCATAAATGTTGTGCAAGACACCACCACAGGCAGTTCCATTGCCATGCTCAATCACAGTCCCAAATGCATGAGTAGATTTGGCTCCAACCACATCAAAATCACAAATACTCTATTGGATTGCATTCTCCACTTGAATTTTAATTCGTGTAGCCAACTCAGGTTATGGAGTAACTGATGCCATCAAAAACGAAAACGGTTCTGCTTTGCTAGATGTAGTCTAAGGTAACTGCAAACATAATTTCCCCAAGGGGATTGTGACAAGGCTTCAACCTATGCAGATTATCTAACAACCATTGGTGAAGATCATAACTAAATATGTCCACTTTGAAACTGATTCAAGAGCACGCTACATATGTGTTTCACTGTTTCCCATAGATTCAAGAGAGCGCGCGCACACATATATCAACTGAAAAACAAATATAATTAAATAGCAATGAATTTTCGCTTTGAATTGAACATCCTCTGAGACTGAGAACAATAAAATGACATATAGCCAGCTACATTCCCAAAAGGCTTAAGAGTAAATTATACAGCCAGATTCATTCAAAACCTCAAATGACGACAATCATATATTGCATAGTTCAAGAAAAGCTCATTCAACTTGTAGAAAGCAAATAAAAAGTTTATTATTGTCATTTACTATGTGTCCTTCACTAACAACTAATTAATCCAAACTACATTGAAACTGTGCTCTTACAATTCCACTTGCCTCTACCAATTCCTAACGAGGTGCCACACATGCATGGTGAGAACTCCATTTGGATCCACAGGCATAGCAAAATTCATTGCCACATCTGCAAACAAGTTGATCACAAATATTAAAACAGGATAACAGTGATGCAGAACAAAACAATATGCTAATAACAAAAAAGGGCACATGCTAAACATTTCGAAATTATCACTCTCCAAACAAATGTTATGTTTCATAAAAAAAGAAAATTGGATTGAAATTATTTAACATGTATATCACAATCACCAACCTTCAAGAAATTTGTAAACATCCATCAATTTTTTCCACATAAAAGTTGCATTTTGGACATCGTCTCCAACTTTTCTTCTTAGCAAGTTCCATCACTATTAGATCTCCCCTCTCCCCCTCGCCCTCCTTCGAGTTCCAAAACTCGTTACAATCTATTCCTGCATGCCATGAAACCTTGCATAGTGCACAAAACAGTCTATTGCATTGTGGACACTCCGAGGAAGTCACATCTTCCAGGCATCACCTATCAACATAGCAGAACAATCCTTAAAAGGGCAGTAAAATTTTTGCGATCCAAGCACCAAATTCTCACATAGGGCATTCTCCCATCGATCAAACACTTCCTTAGGGACAATTGAACAACAGTACTGAGGCTCTACAACTTGCTTGCATTTGGGGTAAGGGCATTTCACCATTGATATGTTCTCCTGAATCTTTGCAGCCCCATGTTTGCCAATGCAATCATCACAAAAAGAGTGTGAACAGTTTTTTGGTTCCTGAACATTTCTTCACCAGGTTTTGCATCCATGCACATGCCACTCGATATACTTAAGATAAATAATTTAGTTTCCTTAAAAAATTGATCTTGTTTTTATATAAGTTAAATTTAAAATTAAAATCAAGAAATATATTAGAAAAGAAAAAAAGATTAAAATTAAACATTCAATATAGATACGAAATGTGACTCGATAGAATGATAATCATATAATAATACCTAAAGACACTCTTATTTAAGAACATTCGGTGGAAGAAAAAATTCTTTCATGTCCCCGATAGTTATAATTAAAATTTGTTTGATTGGTGGTATGCATTTTTGAGAATGTTCATACATATTTTATACAAATCAAAGATTGTTGTTTGCAAATTTAATTACAAAGTAATATTTCAAATACACTTAAAAAATAAGAATAATTACACAAATTCCCTTCGAACTTTGCACTTATTACACTTAATATTCTTTCATTTTTCATTTTTTTATACACTTAGTTTTTCACCATTGGTTACACTTGGCCCCGTCCCTGTTAACGCAGTTTAATAGGATGAATCATATGCATTGCACATGAAGTTTAATAAATTTTTTTACTAAAATATCCTCTTCTTCCTCATTAAAACACGTTAAAAAAAGGAGTAAGGTTGCAGGCCACATCTTGTTCATGGGTTTCTTCTGGTGAGGCTCTAATTTTTCTAGCCAAAAAATTGAATTGATATCTTAGAAAAATCAAATTGACTCCAGTACATTAGAAAACTACAACAGATTAAAAAAAGTAGCTTAGTGTCCCTGTTTAAGAGGAAACCCAGAAAAAATCTCAAACTAATATTGCAGAGTTCATGAAACGCTCAATCAACTTACCAAAAGAAAAAGAAAAAGTATTGTCATCTACTAGGTGTGGTTCACTAACAACATATACCATATAGCATTGCACAAGTGCTCGTGCAACTTCACAGGCATATATGCTGATCACCAAGAGGATCCACAGGCATAGCAAAAGTCATTGCCACATCTTCAAACATGTTGATTGCAAATTAATTAGTAAAACTCGATAACAGTAGTAAGTCAGCACAAAAAAAATGCTAAATGCAAAAAATAAAATATATTGTTTTTTGTATTTAAATTAAATTTTAATAGTCATGCATGTACCTATATTATAGTTCAATTATAATTAATCATTAATATAATTTTTAAAATAATTATTATTATAAAAATCAACAAATTTGAGTTGAGTTGAGGTTGAATGACAATGTAAATTTTTTTAAAGTAAAATTCTTTTTCATGCTAATAAAGGAATAATCTTATCATGCAATTAATTGAAATTATCACGATGCAAAACAAATGTTACGATTCATAACAAATTAAAAGAAGATTGGTTTGAAACATGTACATCACAAACCTGGAAGTAATATGTCTACATCCATCAACCTTTTCCACGTAGAAATTGCATTTTGGACATCTTCAACATTTGTTCTTAGCAAGTTCCATAAGCATTAGATCTTACCTTTCACTCTCATACTGCATTCAAGCTCTGAAACTTGTTACAATCTATTTCAGCATGCCATGAAACCTTGCACTTTTACAATGTGGACATTTCGAAACAGTCACAACTTCCTCAACATCAGGTATCAACATAGCCGAGCAAATCCTTAAAAGGGCAATAAAACTTTTCTGGTTTCTCACAACATCGATCAAACACATCCTTTGGTATAATTGAACGACATTGATGAGGCTCCAGAGCCACCCTGCATGGCGGGTGACGGCATTTCATCATTGATATATTCTCCTGAATGTTTGCAGCCAGATGTCTTCCAATGCAATCATCACAAAAATAGTGACAACAGTTTTGGTTCATGAAAATCACGAATTACCTCTTCTTCCTTCACCAATAGACGAAACTTATATCTTCTACGATTGTCATTTTAAAATGACAACTTATCAGTTTTTGGCAACCAAAATCTGTGGTAGGGCCAATGAGAAAATTCATATTGAAAAAGCGTATAAGAGGATTAAAATAGAAGAACTGAACCTGTATGGGGCGAGAAAAAAGAAGCGCGCGCATTGAATGGATATGGACGTTTGTTGTTGGGGTTGGAAAGAGAGGCTTCGATGGCTTGGAGTTCTTCCTCTGAGAAAGGCTCACAGTTGCACACGAATGAGGCAAGTGGAGGAAAACCACCCTCCACCTTCTCCATGATCTCAAACTACGGATATCAAAGAGATACATTCTATGATCAACTCAATTTGAAATCTACATGATAAAACCGTGTCAAGATGATTTTTTTATTTATTTCTAGGAACATTGGCCAAAGCGCCACATCTCAAGAAAAAAATTGTCAAAATGCCACACATTCAAAAGTATTTGTCAAATTGTCACACTACCTAATTCGCTGGCCACCTCAGCGAATTAGGTGTGCTGACGTGGCGCCCAATGACCTATTTCGCTGGAGAGTGAAGCAAAATAGGTATGACACGTGGCCAGCATTGAAAACTGCGTATAAATTTCAAACGGCCATAGCTTTTGATTGGAACGTCTGATTTCGACGAAATCGGTGGCGAAACGCTCGAAATTGAGAGGAGAAGCCGCTGGTAAGTTCCCGAAGGAGAATTGTTCAAAATTTTTTTCCAAAAGAGACCTCTAGGTGTCTCAAAATTAGGATTTAAGATTCAATAATCCAAAAAATTTATTTTTGTCTACTTTTTAAATTATTTTATTACTTAATTTAATGTTATTTTTTACTTTTTCAATTACTTCTCTGAATTTCAAATGTTTTGACATATCGCACGCCTTCATCGGACATTTCTCTCAAAAAATATTAGTATTTGAAGTTTATATGCATTATCAATTTTATATCATAACTTTTGAGCAAAATGTCCGATGAAGGCGTGCGATATGTTAAAACATTCAAAATTCAGAGAAGTAATTGAAAAAGTGAAAAATAACATTAAATTAAGTAATAAAATAATTTAAAAAGTAGACAAAAATAAATTTTTTGGATAATTGAATCTTAAATCCTAATTTTGAGACACCTAGAGGCCTCTTTTGGAAAAAAATTTTGAGCAAGTCCCCTTTGGGAACTTACCAACGGCTTCTCCTCTCAATTTCGAGCGTTTCGCCACTGATTTCGTCGAAATCGGACGTTCCAGTCAAAAGTTATGACCGTTCAAAATTTATACGCAGTTTTCAACGTTTGCCATGTGTCATACCTATTTTGCTTCACTCTCCAGCGAAATAGGTCAGTGGGCGCCACGTCAGCACACCTAATTCGCTGAGGTGGTCAGCGAATTAGGTAGTGTGGCACTTTGACAAATACTTTTGGGTGTGTGACATTTTGACAATTTTTTTCTTGAAGTGTGGCACTTTGACCAATGTTCCTTATTTCTATGTATACTTAAATCATAAAAATAAATAATCGTTTAAAATTTAAATTAATGTATATAATATTTTGTTAATAAAATATCATTTCTTAAATAAACAAATTATTATTAACATATGATTATTCAAAAAATTATACTTTTAAGAAGATAACATATGACACCAAATCAGGTGGAGACAACCCCACACATGATTCAAGAACAAGAACAAGAACGTACCTACCACCTTCTTCAGGCTTAGCCCTATATAGTCCTCACAAAATGATGATCAAAATCCAAAATATACAAGATAAGATTAGGTCAATATTTAGAATCATGTATCGATCATAATATTATGTATACTCAAAATCGTAAAATAAAATAAACAATTAAAATATAATTTACAATATACATTTTAAAATTCTATCATTAAAATAATGTTTATCAATTCAAAAATCATATAATAAAACTTTGACACCAAATCAAATTGATAAATTAGAGGGTGTTTGGTAGAAGGAAAGTTTTTTCAAAAACTCAATTTCTAGGAAACTTATCTAAAAATTTTAAATTGTCAATCAAATAAATTTATTCATTTACAGCAAATTATTTATCATATTATATAATTTAATAAAAATAATTAACATAATGTTTTTACTGAAAAAACTGATTCAAAAAATATTTTTAGAAAACATCATTTTTCAAGAATATTATTTTTTAAAATACATATCAAACATAAGAAATAAATTTCTCAACCATTTCCTGAAAATAAAAAAACTTCTTTCCAAATAAACATACGATTAATTCAAACATAATTGAACAAGAACGTACGTTTTCACCTTCCAGCTCTTAACCCTGTACTGACAAAGTCCATATGATTTTTGATTTAATTTTGGCGAAATTGAATGTAAATCCAAATACACACTAAGCTGATCAATACCAAATCATCAATTTGTAAGTAAGTTGGAAATGACAAACCTCTATATGCATTAACTTAATATGTCAAATTTGGTAAAGGAATCTGTCCAGATTTAATTTACAGGTAGTAATAAATTATTTTCTACGAATTTAAATTATTTTTATTCATATATAATTATGATTAAATTACTGTGGTTCCAAAACAGTAACCTTTTGTAATTTTAATATATTTATACTCTGAACTTTATGATTTTTTTATTCTTTAACTAGTATACAAATTTTAACATACGCTCCCACTGTTGTTTTTAATAAACAAAAATTCTATTAAAATAAATTTTTTAAATAACATCCTTAATTATAATAGTATTGTACAGTACTTGTTAACACTTAACAAGATGATTTTTATTAGTTTTCTCTTACATTAATTGAATTTTTTTTCTCTTATTCTTTTTCATTTTCCATATTGCTACGCATTATATTACATATGAATGAAGTGTCTGAATAAATAAATAAATTAAAAAAAGGAAACTAAACTGAATAAAAAAAATACGAATGAAATGTTAGCTTAAAAGGAATCTAAGCTGACTTCTACACTCGACAAAAAATATAGCTTGAAGTATATCGATCTAGAACTACTTGAAAAAGAACTACTCTTGTAATTGAAAATGTTAAGAAAACAAATAAAAGTACTACATACATAGCAAATAATTTACTATTTATATCTGAACCTAATACAAATTTGAACATCCTCTAGGAGCATTCAAATGACATTACTTCCAGAAGGCTCACCAGTAAAA
The DNA here is from genome assembly GCA_007407185.1 of Glycine tomentella. NCBI lineage: Eukaryota > Viridiplantae > Streptophyta > Magnoliopsida > Fabales > Fabaceae > Glycine > Glycine tomentella. The sequence goes on along the minus strand of PYAF01001402.1, from coordinate 311,836 downwards.
CTAAAACTAAAACTTTTGCAGCTATACTCATTCAAAAACTGAAATGACCAAAAGCCATATAGTGCAAAGTCCAAGAGATCAATGTTCACTTACCAAAAAAAAAAAAGATAGTACATGTTTGGATGTAAGCTTCTTTAGAAATACTTCTATAAGAAAAAAAAAATAAAATGAGTTTCTGCATAAACTAAAATGAGTTTTTCATTAACTAATTTTTAAATTTCATTTCATCTTTTAAAGAAGTTATATAGATAAATTTTTAAAAATTAACTAATAAAAAACTTATTTTTACTTATAAAAAAATTATTTTATTATTTTTTTATTATTTTCTTCTTTTAGGAACAATCAACATATCCGTCTTTTACATGTGTTGTTCAATAACAACATGCATATACCAATAATAATCGCCTCCAGCAATTCTTAACGAGGTCTACATGCATAGTGATGACTACTACTCCAAGAGGATCCACAGGCATAGCAAAATTCATTGCCACATCTGCAAACATGTTACTACAAATTAATTAGTAAAACAGGAAAACATTGATCCGTAAAAAAAAATGATAATAATGTTTAAAATAAATTGAAGTTGTCATTTATCACTCTGCAAACAAATGTTATGATTCATAACAAAAAGAAGATTAATTTGAAGCATGCACATGACAAAAACCTGCAAGAAATACGTGTACATCCATCGATTCTTTCCACATAAAAGCTGCATTTTGGACATCTTTTCCAACTTTTATTCTTAGCAAGTTCCATCACCATCAAATCTTCCCTCTCTCGCTCGTACTCCTTCAAATTCTGAAACTCCTTACAATCTACTTCTGCGTGCCATGAAACCTTGCACTGTGCACAAAACAATCTGTTGCAGTGTGGACACTCCGAAACCGTAACAATTTCCCCTGCATCATGTATCAACATAGCAGAACAATCCTTAAAAGGGCAATAAAATTTTTGTGATCCAAGCACCAAATTCTCACATAGGGCATTTTCCCATCGATCAAACACTTCCTTAGGGATAAATGAGCGACAGTACTGAGGCTCTATAACCCCTTTGCATTTGGGGTGAGGGCATTTCACCATTGATATATTCTCCTGAACCTTTGTAGCCACATATCTCCCAATGCAATCATCACAAAATGAGTGGGAGCAGTTTTGGTTTATGAACATTTCTTCACCATATTTGGCATCCATACAAATACCACAATAGACTTGTTGGGAAGATTCACCGGTCTCTTTCTGTTTACCCTTGAGGATTCTCAAAGGGGTATCACAGTCAACATCTACATCAATTTGTAAAACTTCCTTTGTAACTCTGGTACTTGACATTGTAGAGGAATATAGGGCTTCTTGTAGTTGTAGCTCTTCTGCATATTTCTCATCCGAAATTGGAAATACTTCTTCAGCATCATAAAGGGCTGAAAAGTAGAAATTGTCAACTAAGAGATGATTTTCAGTCAACTAAGAGATGATTTTCAGGAGTGGAGGGCAAAGTCGTTGATGCCGATGAAGTTCCCTCCATATCCCACAAAAATATTTTTATTAAGAAAAAATTACACTGTTTATGATATATATTTATATATCCAGTAGAAGATCCGTGAATGGCAATATAGAAAACATGAACTGCAACCATCGGTGATTCAAAAGGTGAACTGATAATCACGAGTCTTAAATATTTGACCGATATGTTTTAATAGCCAGCATCGGAGGAGTTTGTTGAATTTTGTAATTTAAATTTTAAATTATTATTAAGATTTGTTAAATTGTTATAGTTTTTTATTATTAAATTTAAATAGAAATTAAGATCAGATCAATTTGTTATTATTCCGTATTATTAACATTTTGTTGAATTTCTCTCTTACGTATAAGAATTTCTTGAAGAAAAAATATATAAATAAAAACGGATGAATAAAAGTAGTAATAATTTGAAATACACAAAAAATAATTTGAAATATACATAAATTACTATTTTGATTCATCTGTTCTCTTTCATATATTTCCCCTCCTCATAAAATTCTTATATATGAAAGAGAAATTTAACAAAATGCTAATAATACAGAATAATAACAAACTGATATAATTTTAATTCTTATTTAAATTTAATAATAAAAAAATGTAACAAACTAAAAAATTCTAATAATAAT
>PYAF01001402.1:246494-309595 GCA_007407185.1 Glycine tomentella | reverse complement strand
AACTAAAAAATTCTAATAATAATAATATAAAATTTAAATTACTCAATTCAACATAGTTTACATTAGTTTTACTGCTAATAAATGTCATAGTAGAAGGAGGATTAGGAATAAATTCTTTAATTTAGTCTTTCAAATACATATAATTAATTGAAATTTATTAAAAACTATATAATTAAAAAATCATTAAATAAGATATAAAACACAATTATTTTAAATTTTTTAAAATTTTAACCAATAAAAAATATGTATTCAAAGGAGTGTAGATCCTTTGCAGTATTTTGACCAGTTATAAGATAAGATTATTGGTCAATCTAAACCCTACATCATAGACTTGACCACGTCATTTTTTATTTATAATATATTCATTATTAAAATGTTGCATCAAACTCTCCTAATTTTTTCTTTAAACAAGTGACGAAGCAAAGTGCATTCTGGGTACAGTGGACGCACCTATTTCCCTGACTTTGTGAAATTACTGGATTAGAATTGCTGCAGTTGTTATCCAAAAAAGAAAAGTGTTAAAATTAGGACGAAGGTTATTGGTTGTATTCGGTGATCTTTTTTTGAGTCTCCGGGCTTTGTGCGTCTTCTTTCTTCTCTCTTTTTTTAGTGGAATAGCAAAAGGCTTCCAAAAAGGTTAACAAGAAAAAGAGAAAAAATAATTGTGGATGTTATAGAGAATTGATATGGTGTGGTCAAGTCAACGATTTAAGTTTTAGAATGACCAATAATCTTATTTTTGTTATAAATACAACTCTAATTTACTGTAGAAAATTTGCAGTTTTTCAATTTTTTCTCTACGAGTGTGGTCTCACATATTTAATAATCATCTCTCCTATTTTATAATTTTTAATAAATTTAAATTAATTAAAAAGAGTTTATATGCAAAATGTCAGTTGAATCTCTCTCCATTAGTATACAGTAGTACTGTAAGAAATGATTAATTTGACACAGGAGAGGGAGAGAAATATAGGTATATTATAGATAAAGAAAATTTTATTCTTTACGAATTTAATTTGTGGATACTTATATCATACAACAATTTATTTTAGAATTCAGCCAATAACATTCAGTCACATGAACTATTCATACCGTGTTTGTGCAAATAGTATTCGTAAAATATAATATTGTTGTAATAGATAATAACGTGATATGGTATGATAAAAAGAAATAGATAAATAAAAGTGACCAATGTTAATGAAATGTATGAAAATGGATATCCAAATATTATTACCCACCTTTGAAAACCAGTATTTTTAGAATAATTTAATAATATAGTTATCATGTTTTGGTCATCATATTATATTTTACAATAATAAATTTTAATCATAATATTAATAATTTTTCATCAAGAAAATCTAATTTAATTGTTTGAATAGAGTACATAAGTTGATATAAATTTGTTGATATTTGTCTTTGATTCTTATGAATGAGATAATAATAATTTGTTTGAAAGATTAGGTTACAAATGAGCGGGGTTTCTTAGTATCCTATTTTTGTACGTGAGATTGTTGTTTACATGATTTGTTGTAACCATTAGTTTCTTAGTGAAAATACACTTACTTGAGACAACAATTTAGACTTTCTTAATTTGCATAATTAAGAAAATGATTTAGACTTTCTAAGTTATTGTAATTAGGACAATAATTTAGACACTCTTAAAAAAAGGACAATAATTTAGACTTTATAATTTTTTTATTTAAAAATTAATAAATATAATAAATTTTCTTAATCATAATAAAAGAGATATGAAGTTTTCTATTTTATACTTTTTTTTAACTTTACAATAAATGCATGTGTAAATTAATTAAAAAGTATATTTAAATGTAATGGTGTCATTGAAAAAGATATAATTATCTTGAACTTTAAAATCAAAAGCTAAATAAAATAGAAATATTTTTAAAAAATCCAAAATTAAAAAAGAACTAAATGAGTAATATTTTTCGTAATTATTTTAAATTTTTTGTATTCATACACCAATAATACTTTATTATTTATCAATATTATTATTATTAAATTATTGTGTTTCCTTAACATTAACCTTACTGTAATTTTATTCATACACTAATAATATTTTATTTTATTATTCTTTAACTATATAGTATACAATTTTTAATACACTGCCAATGTTATTTTAATATAAAAAAGACTATCTATTTAAAGTTTTGACTTAAATTCCTTAATTAAAATAGTACTTGCTATCAAGAAGATTTATTTATATTACATGCGAATGAACTATATGAAGTGTAAAAGAATAGCGTAAAATTATTTAATTTTTAATTTAACATATTGACTGCTACAAGCGAGAAGAAAATGCGGCTGAGTATCGACATGTAAAATAACATATATCGTCTGAAACACTATTTGAAAAAAAATTACTCTTGTGTAATTTTTTTTTTCTTTATCAGCATTGAATGTTATAAAAATATATAAGTAAATAGAAAAAAAAAATCGAATTACTATACCTGAACCTAGCTAATCCAAATTTGAACATCATCCAAATGCAATAATACCAGCTGTTACATTGTCTACAGGCTCCAGAGTAAACAATCGGATTGATTCATAAACTCAACTCTCCACAAACGTACGTGTATATATTGCAAAGTACAATAAAGCCTCCTTCAACTTACGAAAAGGGCATAAAAAAAGTATTGTCATGTAATACTCAATTAGTGTACTTCACTAAGTAAAACTTCACTTAGAATCACATTGCTATTGTGCTCTTAAAATTCACTTGCCTCCAGTAATTCTTTACTGAGAATGGTTGATTGAAGCTCTATATATACTTCAAGTCACACACATATGGTGCTGTCTCCAAGAGGATCCACAGTTATAACAAAATTCATAGCCACATCTGCAAATTAAACAAGTTGATTACAGAACAGGATAACAGGGAGCCAGTAAAAAAATCCATGCCAAATACGAAAAAGGTATATGTTAAACATTTTGAAATAAATAAAAGAATAATGACTTGAAATATGTACATCACAATCACCAACCTGCAAGAAATATGTGCACATCCTTCAATTTCTTCTACATAGAATTTGCATCTTGGACACCTTCTCCAACTTTTGTTCTTGGCAAGTTCCATTAGCTTTAGATCCTCCCTGCCTCTCTCATCCTGCTTCAAGCTGCGAAACTCACTGCCATCTATTCCTGCGTTTCATGCAACCTGGCATTGTGCACAAAAGAGTCTATAACAATGTGGACATTATGAAACAGTCACAACTTCTTCAGCATCACATATTAACATAGCTGAGCAATTCTTAAAAGGGCAGTAAAATTTTTGTGATGCAAGCACCAAATTCTCACATGGGGCATTTTCCCATTGCTCAAACACTTCCGTAGGGATAATTGAACGACAGTGTTGAGGCTCTACAACTTGCTTGCATTTGGGGTCAGGGCATTTCACCATTGATATATTCTCCTGAATCTTTGCAGCCACATGTTTCCCAATACAATCAACACAAAAAGAGAGAGAACAGTTTTGATTCCTGAACATTTCTTCACCAGATTTGGCATCCATGCAAATGCCACAGTAGACTCGCGGGAAGATTCACTAGTCTCTTTCTGTTTCCCCTGGAGGGTTCTCAAAGGGGTGTCACCGTCAACATCAACATCCACTTGGATAACTTTAATTCGTTTTTAACTCTAGTAGCATTTGACATTGTAGAGGAATAAAGGGCTTCTTGTAGTTGTAGCTATTGTGCATATTTCTCATCTGAGATTGGAAATACTTCTTCAGCATCGTAAAGGGCTGAAAAGTAGAAATCATCAACTAAGAGATTATCTTCAGGAATAGAGGGCAAAGTGATAAATGCCCATGAACCATAACCCCAAATAATTTTTTTCATAAGCAACAATTATACTGTGTATGATATATTTATATATCCAGTAGAGGATCAGTGTATGGGAATGTAGAAAGGGAAATATAAATGAATTGCAACAATCGGGGATGCAAAAGGCCGGTGAGTTCACTAATTATAATGTATGATACAATTATACTGTGATTTTGATAAGTTAACTGATCAAAATCACGAATCTAAAATATTTGACCGTTTTGTTTTAAATGACGCTGGATGTCAATAGTTCCTGATCTGTTTCCAAAGTTGGTAAAATATTAGTACCATGCACTTATTTGGTAAAAAAAAAGCTACTTTGCTCTTTGTAGTTTTTTTTTTTTTTTTTTTTTTTTTTTTTTTTTTTTTTTTTTTTTGGTACATCTATGAACTTATAGTGTAAATTAAATATTATACGTTTTGCATTGTCATATCTAATAAAGAAAATTATACTGTATGATTTATTGTTTTTAACAATAATTATCTTAAAAATATATCTATCATTATTTATAATTAATTGATAGTATAAATTATAGAAATTAAACTCTAATTATAATACCACAATAAAGCTACACTTCCAACTTATTAGGTTTTCAATGATGAATAACTTTAGCAGTTTTTCCCTCTAGGGAACATTTAATATATGTTTTTAATTATTTAAAAAGTAACGATTGAGTATTTTTAATGTTTTTATGCAACAAATACTTTCTTAATAAATTATTTTTTGTATTTTTGTTTGCATCATGTGTTTCTTCTATTTTATGAAGAAGTTGAAAGCCATTTAATTTCCTACAACATGAAGGATATTGTAAAAAGATTAGGTGACTAGGTGTTGGCCAAGTTGGATACTATTAAAATACATCCATGGATTGTTAAGGACTTGGGTGTCTTGGAGAAATTATATAGTCTAGGATAATTATGGTTTCGACTAAAAGCTCTGTTTAATTTGTTTTACATAAAAGTTGGCGAAATTTGTAAAATTTGTAAACTCGTACGTAGTGATCATGAAGACTTGAACCATCTAATTATTTTTCCTTTACAAAAGTGATATTTTATTAATCTATAAGCGAGCATTCTTAAGTATTGGCTGTATAAGCTTATGAAAAAAAATAAAGTACAATTGTCTGTAATCATTTTTCCTATCAAGCATGTTGCACGTTTATTCACTGTAATAAATTCTCACGATCATTGATTATTACAATCTCATCACTGGCGAATTTTTTAATCCAGGCATCTCTTTTAAAACTAATTCTTCAAGATATTAAAATTCATTTAAAGAATTTATCTTTTTTAACAAATCTTTTTTCATATACACATATTAAGAATTAAATCTCTTATCACATACTTAAGGAGTAAGACTATTTACCTATAGAGACAAATTTAGAAAATTTATTTAGTGGGAACAAAATAATACTACAAGTTTATATAACATTTTTGCATAAGGAAAATATTATAAGTATTTGGAAAATACATATAATCTATCGACAAAAAAAATCAAATTGATTAAGATTCTACAAATTATTGTAGGGTCAAGGATGTGTATTATGTCATTAACTCGCTGTATGTATGTATAGAAGAGCAAAAACAATAATTCTTTACATTCATTTAAAAATGTTATCTTATATTGCGAACACCTAATTTTCATAACGTGGTGTTCAAGACTGATTAATTACACGCAACTCGTGGATAATCTCAGCAGTAAAAAATTTCCGAATAATGAAGAAGCTGGATATCTATTCTGAGAAGATGCAGTGAAGACATACATAAGTTGAATAAAGTTTCCGAATAATGAAGCTGGTGCTGGGAGGCAAGGGTGGATCTGCGTTGAGGATTGGGGGGCAGTGCCCCCCCTTAAATATGGGCTAATGGCGGCTGGTTGAACAACAGTGAGAAAACGCAGCGCGAAGAGAAAGAGAAAATAACTCATAGAAGAAAACACAGACCGACAGTGTGAAGAAGAGGAGGAGATAAAACGCAGCCAGTGGGGGGAAGAGGAGGAAAAAAGAAGCTTTTGGACCTAATTTGCTTTTTATACTAACTTTTTTTCTTACTTCAGTTTCATATTATATTTTTGAAATAAATTTTTAAATTTTAATTTAGGTAATTACTATTTACTGTCTTTTTTTATTATTAATAGACTTTACTTGTATTATCAAATTCAATTATTATTTTGAATTTTTAAGTATAGAATTATGGATGAATTTTCTTAATCAAATAATTTTAGTTATATACATATATATAATATAATTTTAAGCGAATTCATCACTTTTTACATAAAACGTTGATTTCTTTACAAAAAAAATTTTCAAGGACACTACCCCGGAACTCCACCACTAAATATGCAAATATAAATATTTTTTGAAAGATTTGAATGCCCCCCTTAATTTATTTTCTGGATCCGCCCCTGCTGGGAGGAATAGCTACATATGGGTATAGATATGGGTAAATATGAGGGTAGTTACTCCTAAGATAGGTGATTCACTCTTATCTCCTTTCTTATAGTGTAACTAAGCTCTGACCTTGTTGCTTTGATACTTATGATGGTACCTTTTAGTTTATTCAATACTTTGATTGGCTGATTAAAAAAAACGCTAGCAAAGAAACAGATGAATAAACTATAGTATGTAAAATATGAGTGCCATGGGATCGTAAAATCCATGTTAATTGGCTTAAATTTAAGTGCCCTTTATGGCATCATATATGGCAAGTTAAATTATTGCAATAATTGCAAACAAATTAAGAGATAAACTTGATCCAACCGAATTCGCATACTCCAAGCTGATTCGAGTGCAAGAATACAAGAAGATTGTACGCTATTCTTAATTTTATAAATCTTTACCAACAAAAAGAAAATATTATATACTTTTAATTAAACAATGTAATGCCAACATCAAACAAGAAAAACAAATACCTAGCTATACTAATTGAAACTAGCTAACATCCCTCCATTATAATTAATTAAGCATCGATCCCATTAACACTCATCAATTCATATCACTTATTCAATAAAGTTTTAAGTAGTATGCCCATAATTTTTCAGGCTTCCAAAACCACATGAAGCAAACGTCGAACTAGTAGTAGCTATAGCAGCACTCCTCCAATAATCATCTTGAACTTGATTTCCACTTAAACGTTGAGCACTCAAGAGCGACATGTTTTGAAACTGTGGCGGCATCATTGGTGGAACCATAGCAACATGTGGCACTGGTGGAACCTCGGTATATGGCATTGGTGGAACCATAGTAGATGACATTGGTGGAACCCTAGCAGCATGTGGCATTGATGGGACCGAATTCATCTGCTTCTCTTGCAACGCCCCAACTAGGTTAAACTTCAAACGTTCCAAAGAAGTCTTGAACTGTTCAAGATCCTCCAAACCCATACCCTCGGTGGGGAGATTCCACCAAGGGGCCGCAAAGCAGAAACCATTATTATTTTGCGTCCCTTTGATTTCTTGCAGACGCTTTTTCTCTTCTTTCAACTGATTCTGAACAGCCTCGTATTCCAGCCTTTGCTGCTCAAAGAGCTCTTGCTGCTCCCTCCTGTTTGCACGGTTGCAACGCAGCGGAGGCCCTCCGGTGAGGTAGCGGCGAACGACGGCGTCGGGGTCGGGGTAGCCGCATGAATAGAGCTTCCCGTTTTGGGAGGTGATGATCACAGCGGTCTCTACTTGGCAGAGAACAGAGAGCTCGGTGAGTTTGTTGAATAACCCTAGTTTGCGTTTGGAGAAAGTCACGTAACGCCGGTTTCTCTGCTCAACTTCTTTGATCTCAATCTTTCCCCTCTTTTTGTTTTGCGTTGTTGCTGCATTGACAGTCTTTGCTCTAGAAGAAGAATCCATTGATGAATGAAAGAATGACAGAATTTTTCAATGTTTTAGTACAATGACACACCTGGGAGATATAAGTTTGTTAGAGTGATTAAGAAGAAGAAAAGAGAAAAAAAAATATAAGGATTCAATTTTTCTTGTTAATAAAAATTAACAATTTATCAATTAACATTTACTAATAAAAAAACAAAAACAATGAGACACTTGGATGGGTTGTCCTTTTATTGCCAACAAGTAGCGTTCTTCCGAATTTTTCTCCTTATTTGTACATCAATCATATCTTTAGATTGTATATTCTAATCCATTATCATTATCTTTTTTAATGTAATTAATGACTGTATTACACAAATATATATATATATATAATATAATATTTCGTAACAAGATATTATACTAACACCTAAATATTGCTTAATCATACTAGCCCAATCAATCAACAAACGTTAAATGAGATCCTTGATTAATAGTACGTAGAATCTCATCACTAACCAAATAAAATATCAGTGTTTCGACGTTAAATATATATTCTTTTCTTTTTTAAAAAATATTTTTTGTTAAGGAAGTTAATTAGATACATGCATATTGAAAACAAAAATTACATTATTATGATCATTTATACTAGTCTTTTGACTATCGGTTGAAGAATATGTACTTTTAATCGAAAAAAAAATGTTTTGTAGTTTAAAATTGTTAACTTTAGTAATGATTATTTTACAATTTATATGTAAGATGATTTAATTTATGCTTATTTTTTATGGTGAGAATTTATAATTGATTAATAGTGTGCCAACATGTTGTGTACCTTGGCTTATATATTTTAACACTACTACAGCCAAGAGATACTAAGTCGGTTGTTTTGCGCATACTAAGTCGGTTTTTAAACCGACCTTATATCATGATGTCGTGAAATAGGTACCTCTACCACGTCGGTTTCGGAAAGACCGACTTTGTATTAATTTTTTTTTTTTTTGTAACTGATACTTTTTAAGTCGGTTATTTTAAATAACCGACTTAGAATACCTACATACGAAGTGGGTTTTTAAAACACCTGACTTAGATTCTGTGCATACAAAGTCGGTTATACAGGAAACGACTTTGAAAATGCACAAATGAAGTCGGTTAAAATATAACCGACGTAGTATTGAACCATCTAAGACGGTTTGTGAAAGACCCGTCTTTGAATTGTACACATTAATTACGGAAATGCCACCGCGCACATACTAAGTCGGTTTCTTCATAACCGACTTAAAATGCCTGTCGTAGAATCTATTATTTGTAGTAGTGTAAATAAAATTTCAGGTTTAAACTTTGTGAATAAAAAAATATATTTGGAAAAAAAATTTATTCATGTTTTGTTTGGTTAATAGAGGGCATAAAGAGAGAAGTAGGGGAGAAATAGTATGAGTTCGATGTTGGTTTCACACATTTTATATTTTATTTGAATTCAATAACAAAAAATATATAATTAATAGTGTAAAATGTTTATGTTGATAGTATATAGATAATTAAACTATTTCTTATTAAAATTTTAAAATATAAATCTTAAATCATCTGTATTTTTCTATAACAATAATTATTTAAATAAATTTGATCTATCTTTAGCTTTCCAACATGTACTTTGTGAATAAAATAGAAGAACTCTCAAATATTTAGCAACCTCATATTATCCTTACAAAAAGTAATTCGATACCTCTATAAAGAAGGAATTTTGATAACCAATGTAATTAGGATATTGGTTAAAGAAATAAAATAAAATAATATTTATTATGAAAATCATAAAAGAACGTAAAAAATGTTATATATAAATAGTGTAATTTTATGTATTCTAATAAGTTTTTTAAATTTTTTTTAACAAATATCCTAATAACACTGATTAACATTTATCATAAATAATTTATTCATGCAAAAGATGATAACGACGCATGATTAACATTTAACAACTTTATTTTATAGAATTTTAGTTCATCTTACTTAATCGGCATTGCAAAGGGTTTTCTAAAGATATCAAAGAACTTTAGTATCTTTTAATCTATCTAATCATACACTGTAGTATAATAAATTTAAATCCTTAATTTATCAGAATGAGATTGTCTCATATATTTTCTCTTTATTTGGTACTAATTTGTTCTTTTTATTATATGACATATATTTGTTTTGAATTTTATGTCAAATTTAATAATTAAATTTTCAACACCAATTAGTTATTTATTCGAGAGGGATATTCTTTCCTAAATTCATTTAATCAATATTTAAAATTTGTAATTAGCATTAAATAAAATGAAATTTTTTCAAATTACTATGAAATTTGATTGATACTCTATATCAATCAATTAATTTTTTATAAATTTCAAGATTAATATATTTAAAAATTCTTGTATTTTCATATTTAATTTATTACCAATAAAATAATGTCCTATCATAAAATAATAATAATAAATTTTGAAATATTCTTTATTCATTTTCAATATTTCATAAAATAATGATAATAAATAAATATATTTAGCATTTTAAAAATATAAAAGAAAACATTTAAATTTTTTTATTATTTAATAAATAAGAAAAATTTGTAAAAATAGTTATAAGAGAAATATTATTCTAATAGAAATAAAGAATTATTTTTAGTCAATTTGCTAACAAAAATAGATGTTTTTTTTTTAAAAAATGTCAGAATTATTTATTTTAGTTCAAATTCTACTTCTTATTTACACGAGTGATTATAATTTGTAATAAATACTCCCGTGGCAAGTTCATACTTAATTGAGAAATATGGTAGACCTAACACTTTTAGTGCGAAAGGTATTATAAATGGTGTAGACTGTAGAGGTTTGATCCTTAGTTTTTAAATCAATTAATTTCCTCTAGCTAGCTAGATTTAGTAATACAAGAAACAAACATTTGCACCATTTTTACATGACTTAATTGTGAGTCTAGTTGAATTTTGCGTCTCCATCTCCTCTCTATTATCGTCCCTCCATCTCCCCTCCTCTTATTTTTTTATAGACTATATAAGTTATAAACAATTAAAAAACAATTAATAAAACAAAATATCTAATTAAAATTCCTCTTAATAAAACAAAATATCTAATTAAAATTCTTCTTTTCCCTTGTTTTCCCCTCCCATCACATCCCCTCCTCTCCTTCAAATCAACATAGCCTAAGTGATCTAGCATTTTTATTTCAAAATAAAAATATATAGGCGGGTTTAGTTTACTTTGAATGAAAAATCTATTTTTTAAAAAAAAAAAATCGATTGATCGAAAAATATCTTGATGCCCGTCCATATCAATGTTTAAAGCTGGGTCCACGTATTCCTCGATCGATCTCTTTATAAGACAATAAGGGTACATGTCATAAGATACTCACTATTGAATTTGAAGGGCATACAAATAATATTGGAAAACTTGCATATTACCTTTTTATTTTAGAGGACTTTCATGTCGCCTTATCCTTATCTATTGTTTTGCATATATATGCTAGAGATCAATTACAGTTCTGTCTCCGCCATAAACATAGCTACGTGGTGCTAGACAAGCACCATAAAATAGTCATAAATGTTTATAAATTTTAAGAGTAAGTTTTTTTTTCAGAGATAAAAATTAAATTATAACAATATTTGTTTAAAGATGTATTTAATAAAACTAGCTTATAAACTACTAGCCAAAATCTTAGAGGCTAAAAACTGAAAAATTAAAAGTTATTATAAGTTTTTTTTGTCTTAACCTATTGGTTTATTAAAAGAAAAATAAATAAATAAAATCTAACAAAAAATTATTTTCATAAAAACATCAAATTCAAATAATATTGGAACAATTCAACCTTAACTTTTAGTTTATTAACTACTTGAGTCAAATTCTTTGGTTTTATTATAAGTTAAAAACTAATAAACATGTCACATAGTCTTTAAAAAATTCTCAAAAATTAAAAATGGACGGTATAACATGTTTCATACACAATACCTGTATCTCCCATCTTAATTAGGCTCCATACTTTATGAAGCAATTCTGAACAAAATGAAGGGATTCATAAAAATTATTTCCAGTAGCGGTTTTGATTATTATATATACAAGGGATTTGGTTTAGACTCTAGATTTAATTCTCTGCATTCGTAGGTCCTCAAGTATAAGGCGAGTCTCTCTACGTGCCTCACTAGAACATTGCGTATAAGCAGCTACCATTTGCTTGGTAGAGCTCTCTAATTCTCTCATCTCATCCAAAACTATTTGTCTGTTCCGGCACTCTACACTGCAGAAACCTTGATCTCCCCTGCAGAAGCATCAAATTTGGGTTCTATCAGGAATCAAATTACATCAAGATTCAAACTTTTATGTGTAAATTAAAACCAAAACGTACAATCCAAGATGTTAATTTTAGTGTTAAAATAAAGTTAATCAAGAAAATCAGAAATGACCCCAGATGCCCATATTTTCTTTAATTAGACCATAAGTGGTCTAAGATATGTTAAATTTTAGCATAAGATAATGATATTAATGTTTAATTAAGAAATGATGTGTAGGTAGAGGTATTGAGAGTTTGGTTATACCTGTACATGTAAATATCTTTGTCTGGACTGAGCTGCTTATTGCATAGATTGCAAGTTTTAAGGAAGCAAAAGTCTTGAGGGATGGATTGTTGGTTTGCCTTTCTCATTGCAGATTTCAAGAGGACATTTGATGTGCTATTTGAGCTTGTAATTTGAGGGAGAAGTCTCAAACCAACATCCATGTTGGTACTCTCAAATGATCTCACATGCTTTCTTCTCTTGTTCACATGCTTCCTTTCTTGGGATTCCACCTTGAAGGGGCTTATGATGAACTTTGGAAGCATGGTGATGAGAGGGGAAACACAGAAATTGAAATTGAATAGAGTAGAACGAAATTAGAATTAGGAATTGGATGAATTATGTGAAAGGAAGAAATGGTAGATATTTAAAGTAAGCATGCCCCACAAAAAATGGCATCCCATCATCACTCATGTTTTACTCTTTGTAACTGTTATGCACCTAATAGCACGTGTTAGATTACAAATATATTTTTTTTTTATCTGGGATTCTTGCAGCCTTTTACAGCATTTGCATCATGCTTTTCCATGGGTCAAAAAAACAAGAGGGAGCAAAAAAATAATAGAGTAGGTGGTGAAATTATGACTCTGTGTGTCTATTTGTGTGTTTTTATTATTATTGCTTTATTTGGCCCACTCAGACACGGTGGAGTGACGCGGACAGAGATTTATTTTTATAATAGTTTCCAAAATACACACATGAAAATTGTGGTACCGAAGGAGACATGAAATAAAGTATAATTAAGCAAAGATTCCACACATGGCACTTGGTTCTCCGGACACTCACTCACCCTTTGGAGTCGCAGCAAAGTTGCAGAGATTTCTTATTCTTGAATTGAACCACTACTTTCCAATGGAAAAGTAACAAAGGCAATAGGCACTTATACCTTGTATTGTATGGATGAATATGAATAGATGGAAGATTCAAAGCTTCTACCATTAATTTGCGTGGTTGAAATAAGAGAGTGAAGCATTGTTTTAGTTATTGAATTTTTTTTTTAAAAAAGACCAATAGTCGTTTTTTACATCAATTTAATGTCTGAAAACAATTAAAGGGATTAATATTTTCATCTTATAAGTTACAAAGACGAAGATAATGATTTCTATCTTTTAAGAACTAATGTAATCAACTTCAAATCATTCAAAAATAAAGATGATGTTTCATTCTTAAATTAATTTAAATATTCACTTGTTAATTTGATAGCTTTTTTGCTAGAGTTTTTCATTTCACAAAGTTCTCATATCACGAAGTTTTCTCAATTTTCATATATTTTTATTTTTTAAAATACGTGGTTGCATGCAGCTTCATAGCAATTTAGTCGTTTTTATAGTATAATATAGTGTGTTAGTCTTTTTTAAAATATGGAGGAATTAATTTATTACCATATGACTATTATGTGTCCACATAAAACAAATGTGGCTATTATGTGTTAGAACATCTACAATGGAATTATTTAAATAAAAAATATTATTTTGATGTAACATATGTAATTTTTAGTTGTTTGAAATTGGAGAGTTATTTATATAAACAATTATTGTTCATGAGTTAATTAATTTTATATTAAACATAGAAGAGACAAGTAGAATGTAGAATATTTGTGAGTTAATCAACTTGTTAATAAAAATACTCATTGGAGAGAAAAATAATTGAATTACTTAAAATTAAGGTGACATAAATTAGATTGCTTATCTAAGCATCATTGGACATGCTCTAAGTTGTTAATTAGTCACATTAGCAAACAAGGCATAACAATGTTTGAAGAGAAACCAATTTCACTGATTTTTACAAATACGATGACTAAGTTTATTAATTTTAAAATGCAAAGGCAAAGATTAAGTATAGAAAAAAACTAAAACATAGTTTACGCTATAATTTATTAATTAATGAAATTAGTACTTACATATATTTGATGAATTAAAACGTATCATTTTTAATTAATTCCTTTTTATTTTTTTTCATTGAAGCTTTGTTAAACATTTTTTAATTATGAGAATCAAAGATAAATATCAAGATGTTTACAATAACTTATCAGTTTGTGGAACATATTTATGTATGGATTGACACTATCTTAATATTTGTGAAGTGTTACATAGTAATGTGTTGTGTTTTGAATTTCCGATGCTCCCCTTGGTGGGTATTGTATTTCATAAAATATATTAATTGCTTTATAATGCTATTTTTTTTTTGTATTATCTTTCCAAAAAAAAAAGTTTTGTACTATTTTTTATGGAGGATATAT
This sequence comes from Glycine tomentella, assembly GCA_007407185.1. Classification (NCBI taxonomy): domain Eukaryota; kingdom Viridiplantae; phylum Streptophyta; class Magnoliopsida; order Fabales; family Fabaceae; genus Glycine; species Glycine tomentella. Next base: position 295,130 of record PYAF01001402.1, on the reverse strand, counting down.
GTGTGTGTGGGGGGGGGGGGGGGGGGGGGTAACACTGTTATCACAACCTAGTTTGTCTTTGTATCCGTCACACTCACTATTGAGCCCAAAAATATTGTTCTTTTCAATATCATTCAAAGCGTCATCAAACTTACCAAGGAAAACTATTAAAATTGGTTCCAACAATCAACTATGAGCATAGTAAGTGTATGCCAATTGTATCGATTAAACAATAAGTATATCGATCGATCTCCTTAATTAATCTAACTACAATATTTGGTCTAGAAAAATCCATCAAATACAATAAACTCTTTGATGATTAATTTAGGCTTATTGAACTTCATTAATGAGATATCCTCCATTTTTCTTTATTTTTTTTACAACCATTTTTGTTTAATTAAGAGTTAGCATCATAAACGATATTAATTCATTAACATGAAGTCATAATAACCAAATTTTATAAGAAATTTATCAACGTAGTATTCTTGGGATATTTACATATTATCCCCTTTCCCTAATAATGCTACCTCTTAAAATTACACTTTCTTGTAACAAGCGAAACAATAAACAAATAATGATTAATTATCACATTAATTAAATTAATACAAATTGAAATGCAAACACAAAAAAAAGCATGTTTAGTTTAACTTTGTGTACTTTTCCAAGTAGTTGAACCGTGAAAACAACAAATTACTAGTTCACGTTCGATGTGACTTTGAACGAAAAATAGACATGCTCGTAGTCATCCCAATTATTAACAGTCCGCTTCAAACTTCTTTGTTCCATCATTCTATCTAATGACGATAGAAACCCAAAGAACAAACATTTAATTAAGAAAATGTATACGTACTGTCAAATTTATTTCTCTTCAATATATAGCTATGAATTCATGTCCATATATATATATATATAATCATGAAATTTATGTAAAACAAATATAATCATGAAATACTCCAAAACCGCAGTAGCATCCACACAATGCAATTCAATCTTTATTTACTGCATAAGTTTTCATGAGGGTTCGTTGTTCAATCTTTATATCTTTATTATTTTATTTTTTTAATAAGTGTTATTAAAAACCATATTAGTTAATTCGAAAAGGCATGTTGAGATTAAATTTCTTTCTTTTTGGTACAAAAAAAATATTTTATTATCCAGAGTACAATTTAAATGAATGAAAATTATATGGATCAAATATTTAATTAAGCCTAAGTTATGTGTGATTTTGCATTGGAGAATTTTCATAATTATCTTTAAAATAATAATTAAAGAATTCAAAATTTGAATAAAAATATTATTAATTAATATACATTAATTTACCATATTTTTAGTGTATAATTTTTATTAGTGTTAATCGTGAAAATTGTATTTATTATTTGAAAGGAAAATATTTTAAAAATAATAAAGAAATTTTCACTGAATAGTTCTATTAACAAATAAATGTTTAAAAGTGAGATATATAATCTATTTTTGATCATGAGTTCTTTTTAGTTAAACAACTAAGTTCCTAGTTTTCAAATTAATAGAGAATTGTCTAATATTTAATGCAAATCATGATTATAATTTCGATAAATAGATCCATTTGAATTATAATAAAATTGTAATTCATATGATAACAAAATAACTTTTGATAAAAATGTTTTCGATTCAATGACTAGTTTCTAAATAATTTCTATAATAATAAGAAATAGGGATTGAAAAATTAAAGTTTTGAAAAGAAATAAATATTGAAAAGAATCAAGCCTTTAGAAATGTAGAGTAAAATAAATATGCATAAACTCATAAAAATAGAGAATTGAATATATACATGATCACATGTTGAACCTTTGCTAATTTTGATGGTAGGTGTATTAGTATTTTCAGGAATTAAGTAATTTTATATCAACCTCCCCCCCCCCCCTTCCTTGAAATTGATCATCTACAAATTTCTTTATAGATTTCCAATAATAACAGTTGAATTATATGACTTCGACACATGTACAATAATATTTATAAATACATTGATCTAATATTATTTTATGTTTTCATGTAACTTCTTTATAATCGCTTCAACCTATATTTCAATTTTTGAAAACATCATACTTCTGAGTGTTTTCCAATCCCACATGCCTTAATGAAGTCATTCACAATGTCAATTTCATTCAAAATAAACTCTTTTGATGACACATTCAACTTCTACAATTTTACTTCATACTTTGATCACTTTTAAATGTACTTTTTTATTTCTCGTGAAACAAATTTATTCAAACTACATATAAGTTTCATAGACAAATTTTATTTAGTGTTTTTTTATCAGTATCTTTGAAATACCACAAGGTGCATGCGTCAAGTCTGTTGTAAGTATTATTAAATTTTAAAACAGTATCGTTATTTTTATACAACGTGAAACTTTTTTCATATATCAAAACAATAGTTCTCAAATTGATACGAAGGGCCTAAATTAAGGACCTATCAAATCTCGCGTGTGGCTTAGGTCCTCAATTCCTTCTATGTTCCAAACTTCAAATATGTTGCATTGTTAGACTTCTTATTTGGGGAATTATCTATTTTGACTCGTTTTACCCTTTACAATTTTTCCATTAATTAAAAAAAATCACAAATTGGCTAGCATGCATTAGGAATCATTTGGGGCAATTCATATCAGCAATCATGCACGGTTGTTTTCCAGGATTTTCTACACCTTTGGAAGCTCAAGCTCTGCACGTGACTATTACTTGGATGATGGCATCTAATTTTCATAACGTGGTGTTCAAGACTTACTGAATGCAAGCAAGTCGTGGATAATCTCAGCAGTAAATTAAAAAATTCCGAATAATTAATGAACTTGGATATCTATTCTGAGAGATGCAGTGAAGACATACATAAGTTAAATCTTTATCAAGTTTTTGTGATTGTTTTTCTTTTTAATTAAAATATGCATGGATGCCATGCGATCACATACGCATATTGGCTTAATGGCTTCTCTGTAAACATGGCTTAATTTGAGTGCCCTTTATGGCAAGTTAATTATTGCAAGCAAATTAAAGAGACAACTTGATCCATCCGAATTCGCATACTACAAGCAGATTCGAGTGCAAGAATACAAGAAGATTGTACGCTATTGTTAATTTTCTAATCTTTACCAATATAAAGAAAACATTATATGTTTTTAATTAAACCATGTAATGCCAACATCAAACAAGAAAAACAAATACCTAGCTATACTAATTGAAACTAGCTAACATCCCTCCATTATAATTAATTAAGCATCGATCCCATTAACACTCATCAATTCATATCACTAATTCAATAAAGTTTTAAGTAGTATACCCATAATTTTTCAGACTTCCAAAACCACTTGGAGCAAACGTCGAACTAGTACTCGCTATAACAGCACTCCTCCAATAATCATCTTGAACTTGATTTCCACTTAAACGTTGAGCACTCAAGAGCGACATGTTTTGAAACTGTGGCGGCATCGTTGGTGGAACCATAGCAGCATGTGGCACTGGTGGAACCACAGTATATGGCATTGGTGGAACCATAGTAGATGACATTGGTGGAACCCTAGCAGCATGCGGCATTGATGGGACCGAATTCATCTGCTTCTCTTGCAGCGCCCCAACTAGGTTAAACTTCAAACGTTCCAAAGAAATCTTGAACTGTTCAAGATCCTCCAGACCCATACCCTCGGTGGGGAGATTCCACCATGAGGGAAAGCACAAACTACTCTTTCTGGTCTCTTTGATTTCTTGCAAACGCTTTTGCTCTTCTTTCAAGTGTTTCTGAGTGGCCTCGTATTCAAGCCTTAGGGTTTCAATTGTATCTTGCTGTCTCTTTTTGCTTGCGCTGTCCATCCGCTGGGGAGACCCTCCGTCGAGGTAGCGGCGAACGACGGCGTCGGCGTCGGGGTAGCCACACGTATAGAGCTTCCCGTTTTGGGAGGTGATGATCACAGCGGCTTCCACTTGGCACAGAATTGAGAGCTCGGTGAGTTTGTTGAATAACCCTAATTTGCGTTTGGAGAAGGTCACGTGACGCCTGTTTATCTGCTCAACTTTCTTGATCTCAACCGTTCTTTTCCTCTTTTTGATTTGCTTTGTTGCAGTATTTGCTCCAGAAGAAGCCATTGAAGGAGACGAAAACACGAATCACACGATCAATTATAAGAGGAAGTTTCCTTATCACACAAAGATATTGGGTGGAAACTGGAAACCCTTTTATTACCCACTCGTTTAATCTTTTTTCTCTCTCCTTCAATTTGACCTTCATTCGTATTTTTGTACTGTTATAATCAACATATATAATTATTACAAGAGTTTCTTACATCGTAATTAACGGTCCTATTACACAAAGATAATAATTATTACAAGATTCAAAACAAAAAAATCTTAGCTGTAAAAAAAATCACAAAAGATAGATATTTTTACATCAATTGCAAGGTTATCTTATCGCGATAGTGTTAAAAAAGGTAACCGTGGCCTTTATTTAAAATTATTTATACTTACTAGAAAAAAGTATTCTTAATTAGAATCATATAATTATAAAATTTTATTTTACAATATTTATCATATTCTCCTTTTAGTTCTTGAAATTTAATATTTTCTATTTTTCATTCTTGTATTTTTTTTTTTGGTTTTTCGTCCTTGCAAGTTAAAATATAAAGTTATATAAACTTTTTTTCTCATAATGTTATTGATGCATAATATTTTTTAATTGTTGTTAATGACTAATTTTTACTATGAAATCAAACTTATCACTTTTAGTAACATGTTCAAGATGGACTATTGATGTGTTCAAGATGAACTATTTTAATATTATGTTTATAATGAGTATTGACCAGTGTGTTTCAATAAAAATTGTTGATGATGCAAGACGAATAAGGTGACAGGCAGCCTTAGGCATCAGTTATCACTTTTACATAAAAGATAATTAAGATAAGTTAAATAAGTTTTTTAACATCAAATTTGAAACAATATTATATTGAACATAGTTAAAAGTCGAACATTTTCAACAATGATTGTGCCTAGAATGCACATCTACATTGGTTATGACTTCTTCAACATATGTAGAAAGCATTGTTATATATTGAAAAATATGACAACTTTGAGGTGAAAAAATTAAAATAATATTTTTTAAAAAAAATTATCAATTTGGGGTTATTTTGAAATTATTTACGTTTATGAGGCGGTTAATCACGTTTAAAATGAACATGATTGAATACGCCTAGATGACTCGGTGATTGACCCAATCAAGGTACTGGATCATTGGTCAAATCGGTGGGTTACTGATTCAACTGCATGATCTGGTCCCTGGTCGAACCAGTGGATCACTAATTGACCCGCATGATAATATTTTAAAATATTTAAAAAATTCACAAATTAATAGTATTTCATAACATAAATAATTAGATACAAAAGTGTAAAAAAATATCATTGTTCAAATTCAAACAAACAAGTAATAAAGATCATAAACATAAGCTAATTCAAGAAACAAAATAATGAATACAAAATTATAGAATATTAATTTTCACCTAATAACTCATTTTCACTTAATAACTCATATTTACACTCAATTTACTTTTATTATATATTAATATTGTTAACGATTTATAAATATTTTAAAAGCAGATTTTATGTACCTAAAAGAACAACAAACAATAAAACTAAAAATAGATAAAGCACAAAGTCCTATAAACTATAAGATAAGTAAACAAGAAAAAAAAAAACCATTGAAGGACTGGAAACAAGCTTCACACCTGGAAAAATGTTGACCCGATCCGAGTTGACGGGTCGACCACAACCCGACCGATTTGTATGGGTTGATAGCACAGTCGATCCAAACATGCATCCGACCTGATCTAGTCCTCGATTCACTATCCAATGGGTTCGATTTTTAAAACATTGCATGATACCAACTAATCTTATCTCCTTGTGTATTACGCATGTATAAATTGAAAGTGGATTTTTAACACTAACATTTCAGGTTATATGCTTAACTATTCACTAATTTAAATTTTAATATTCTCATTAATATAAATAAAAATAATAATTATGTTATTACTCAATGGTGAATTCAGATTTTTTTAGTGTGAGAGCAGGAAAATATTTTAATATTTTCAAAGAATAAATATATTACAAATTTCTATAAAATACATAATGTTATGGCAAAAAAAATTAAAACATCTATATTTTTTCAAATTATAATTATTCTTTACATATTTTCATATTTTAAAATATTGTATGACTTTTTCATTGTTAATATTATAAAATATTACAAAGATTAAGTGATAAAATTAATACTAATTTATACTTATAATTTTTTACATTCATTAAAATATTTTATAGAGATGATACAAATTTTTATACGGGGGAAAAAGTTATTAAGTATATTCATGTAGGAAACAAAATATTATAGAGGCAATTACTCCCATAGAATTATTACTAACAATATATAAATATATATATATATATATATAATATGATAAGATTAACAGATAATTATATTTGTTAATCATATAATTCGATGTTCAAACTGATTTGTTTAGTATTTAGGGTATTTCTTAGCTCAAACTAAATACTAATATTTTTTAAGTATGAAGAAAAATTATTTAAGAAACTAATTTTTCCTAATATTTTTTTATACATGTTGATACGAAATCAAACTTCAAACTACATCCTTAAGAAAACATAACATGATTATAAAAAATAATGTCATTCTATTGAGTATTTTGATTTACTGTTACAAAAAGATAATTATTTTTCTACCGTTATTTACAAACAAACAAACTAACGAACCCTGCTTTTTTATTTTTTATTTTTTGTCTGGACTAATCACTAACCAACCCTGCTTCCATGAAGGAATCAAGTGTAGTAATAATTTTATATAAAAAAAAATAGTAGTACTAACAAAATTAAGAAACAAAACGATGTCGTTTACACTTTAGATTAGAAAGAACAACAGAAGAAGTGTGAATCCCGAATCCGCATCATCGCTTCCCCCAATCTTCTTGTTGTTCAATCATCATCTTCCAATCTCAATCCATCCATCGCGTTAGGGTTTTCACAGTTCCAGTTCCGTTCTCGCGCACAGCCATTGACGCGCCGTTTCTCCTCGATCGGCAACTCTCTGCATCCAAACGATGCAGCGCACCGTCGCAATTCCTCCGTAGTTTCGCGAAACGGCGTTTTTCTTCGGCGGAGGAAACTTTGGAACTGAGCCGCGTCGGAGTCCAACCTTCCGCGCTCGTAATTTCACCGTCGTAGTTTTCTCAGTGTTCGCGTGTGTCTGTGTCTGCACGTTGCTGCCTTTAGCTCGAACGATGTTTCCGTTTCATTCTCAAGGAGCTCCGAAATACACTTGCACTCTTCTCGCTGTGACCTGTGGCACAAGTTCCGCTGAACACAAACTCTCACATGCTGAGCGCACATATCCTTTCCCTGAGTTGGTTTCCGCGGGGCGTCTTGAGGTATACACGATTATCGCAGCATTCACATTGTTGTAATGTAGGTTTCGCTTTCGACGTTTAGAGCCACGGGAATTGAATGATGTGGATGTGTTCTTGAATGCAGGTTCAAACTCTTCGCAGTCCGGAGAAGGAACAGTTTCGGAAAGTTCTGGAGTCGTATCAACCGAATTTTGTTTACTTGCAAGGAGAACAGCTAGAGAATGGGGAAGTAGGTTCACTGGTTTGGCAGGGAGTGGAATTATCCACTTGTGAAGATATAACAGAGCTCTTTGGTTCCACATTGCCGACGGCTGTATGCATTCTGAAATTTGAGTTACTCTTTTAGCTATGTGTGTGTTTTGTTGATGGTGCTCTGGGTTTTGCATATTATGGTTGGTGAAGGAATTGAGAGTATGTAAAATTCCTAGTTTCTGTGTTTGTTATTTGCTGGGTTGTTTTTTTGGTGGATAGTACTAATAACTAATACCATGGAAGAAAGAAGGAAAAGCATATGAAGTAGAGCTGCATACTGTGAAGAATGTTAGAGACCAGCATCTATATGCCCTAGATCAGTTGTATAGCATAGGCATTTGGAGCCACCAGGACTGAATCAGTTAATGTGATACTTAGGGGTGGTTATTATTTAGAGACTTGGCAATATTTGGAGACATTTTGATAGGGACTTGGTTATTATTTCCTACGTCCCACATCGAGTAGTATGGGATGCTCGGTGGAGTACTTAATTGGCTTGGTTCTTTCCCGTTAATAGCTAGCTTTTAAGGGAGGTTTCCCCAAGTGATTGGGTGCTTATCACATTCCTCATGAAATTTACTTTTGTTTCTCAAAGTTCTGAGGTCTAATCTTGTGTGTTGAAATCTCTATCTTTTTTTTATAGCTTAAATATCTGTTTTGGTCTTATCTAAACTAATATGGCTTATCTGATTTGTATTTCCCCCCCTCAATCGTCGTTGTGGGTATGGTATTTTGTCTGATGTAATTTCAATAATTTCTGCAGGTTTATTTAGAAATACCAAATGGAGAAAGTTTTGCAGAGGCTCTTCATCTTAAGGTACTTTTGTCTTTTTGCTTGTGAAAACTTTCAGGTATTGATGCTCAATCTCAACAGACTACCATTTTTTGAGGATGATAAAAGACGCAAGAATCCCTTGCATTCCAATAATTTTATGGGAAAACTGGCTTATTTAAGCTTTTTGACTTTGCAGGGAATCCCATATGTTATATTTTGGAAGAATGCCTTTTCTTGTTATGCTGCCTGCCATTTTCTTCAAGCATTTCTTTCAGTAGTACAAAGGTATGATATTGTTAATTTGATTGCAACTAGCAAGCATATGGTGCTTTCATATGAAATGGCTTTTTATGTCCTAAATCTAATTGTGCTAAAGTCATATTGATGAATTATTGCATATGCATACACATATTTAGTGATGCATCCAGTAGTGGGTCATCTATGACAGGAATAATTTCCTGTGAAATCTAGAACTTGTCTACTTTATATGTTGTGATAGTTAATCTATGAAATTTTTACTAATATTTTGTTTTGAATTACGAATGGCCAGAGCTTACAAAGTTCAGCATGACCTATTTCTCATTCTCTGTGTCCATGCAATTTTTTAAGATCTTTTCTTTTCTTAGGAAAGTTAAGAATTTCAAGCTAGTACTTAACATTTAGTGTTGTTTACAAATGTTTTGCAGTTCATCTACACATACATGGGATGCTTTCCACCTTGCACGTGCCTCTTTTGAACTTTACTGTGTCCAAAACAATCAAGTACTTCCTTCTGATACCGATGATGCTAACAGTGAGATGGGGCCACACCTTCTTGGCGACTGTCTCAAAATCAATGTTGACCCTCCAGAGATCGATGAAGAGGATGATGATGAAAGTTCCTCAGGCAGTTTGCCTGCCATAAAGATACATGAGGATGAAGTGAACTTTAGATTTCTCATCTGTGGTGCACCTTCGACTATTGTAAGCTTCTTTGGAATCCTACTTCCTGTCTAACGTGCACTAAAACCACCTTTAAACTTTGATGTTTATGTAAGGAAAAATGTGTGTGTAACTGTCATTCTGTCATGTAGTGACATGCCCACACCCTCATATATATGTTGAAAATAAGTTTCTCCGTTGTGGGACAAAGCAAGATTGTTTCACCAATGTGGGACTAAGGAAAGGATAAATAAATAAATAACAATGCACTTTTCAATAAACACTTCCATCCACAATGGACATCATTTGCCAATTACACATGGCTTTCTTTCTTTTCAGGATGAGTCATTGCTGAGATCTTTGGAGGATGGACTCAGAGCTCTCTTAACTATTGAAGTACGTTGACTGTATTGCTTAATTAAATTATCTTACTTGGATAGCAAAACTCTGTATCAGCAAAACCTTAAGATGTATAACCCTTTTTTTAATTTAAATACTAACAATGTTACTGTTAATAACTTAATATAATCTCCACTGTTTTTCCCCCCATGATTATACTATCTGGTATAGTCTTTCCATGGAAGCAATATAAATATAATAAAGAAATATTAATATCATAAACTACAATTTCCTGTTGTGATTTTAGTCCTTTTACCATTCTCTTGTATTATAGCTTTTAGCTACAACTTTTTCATCTCCTTGAGATGGTCTCTTGGGAGGTTTATCAATTTCCTTATTTATCTTTTCAGATACGTGGTTGCAAGCTCCATGGCAAGTTTAGGTATGTTGATGTAACTTGCATATGACTCGTACTTATACATTTGATGACTTGAAAAGTTTCTCTTTCTCTTGTTCAAATTCCATTATGTTCATGTATTTTTCACTAGGACTTTATTGGACAGATGATTATGGTTTGCCATCATGTAATATATATCTTTATGCTATGGTACAGTGCCCCACCACCACCTCTTCAGGCAGCCGCTTTTTCTCGTGGAGTTGTGACCATGCGATGTGATATATCAACTTGTAGTTCTGCACATATCTCACTTCTGGTATCCGGCAGTGCACAAACTTGTTTTAGTGATCAGGTATCCTCCAAGCGTCTGTTACTAGTAGTATTGTGTAAGTATTATTAATTTAACAATCAATAAATGCTATTTGCACATGATATTTAGTATTTTAATTTCAATCTTACATTTCTCTCGACAACAACTTTATGTTAATTTGCTACTTGTTATATTTTACTATTAAGTCTTCAGAATTTAATTTAGCATTCTTTTGGAATGAAATAGTTTTTTGATTGTTTTCTTTTCATTTAATTGTCTAATAATTTTTTTATTAAGCATCAAGTCAGTAAGCTCACATTTGAATTGCAATGATAATATATACACTGTGCTAGTAACTTTTACCTGTTGAAATTTTTGGATTCTTATTCTTTGGCCTATCTGTTTTACATTTTAGCTCTTGGAGAATCATATAAAAAATGAGATAATTGAGAAGAGTCAACTAGTTCACGCACATCTCAACAATGAGGGAAACAAAGAGAACATCTCTGAACCTCGCAGATCTGCTTCTATTGCCTGTGGAGCATCTGTATTTGAAATTTGCATGAAGCTTCCTCAATGGGCTTTGCAGGTTTTAATAACTCTCCCTTTTCCCCTTCTTTATTGTAATATCATCTGTGTTAGTGTTGTTTTGTTCCTTAAAATTATTATTTGTCAATGTCTTTCTTTCTTGTGGGATGGTCTAACCTAGATGTTTCATACTAGGGGATTTATCACCGTTTTATTGCTTGTTGTTCTTGTGGGATGATCTAACCTAGACGTTAAGAACTTATCCTACTTTTGATGTCAAATTTTGTACCAGGAATGATTTTAGATTCCCCACTAGGCATCTAGCTTTGTTGTTAACTACTCTTCATTGTTGCTTTTGCTTTCATCATCTTCCCCATTTCAAATGGGAGTACTGTATTCTTTAAATATGCTGTTGGTTAGCCTTATTGTTATTGTTATGAGTGGTTCTAAGATAATGAATGATTTGCACACTGGGATTTATCATTATGACTGTTTCAAGCAGCAATGATACATTGTCCCTGCTAATCACACACTGTTCTGACCTACCTGCTTAATATGTTTTCAAATTGGATAGTCTACTTTTACATTGCTAATAATGAATGGAAACAGATAGTAACGAGGATTATTGTTCATAAATACTTGGACGTATACCCAAAGTTTTGCATCCTACAAGATTTGAGTTCTATATTAGCATATTTGTTATTCAAATTCATAATTATATTTGTATGTCTTGTTACTCCATTCAGATTTTGAGACAGCTAGCACCTGAAGTTTCTTATCGAAGTTTAGTTGCACTTGGCATTGCTAGTATTCAGGGGTTGCCAATAGCTTCTTTTGAGAAAGATGATGCTGAACGCTTACTTTTCTTCTATCAAAACTGTGAGAAAGATAGCTGTACAAACAAAAATAATATAATTTTTAACAGTCCCCCTGGTTGGTTGAAACCACCCCCTCCTACTAGGAAAAGGTGTGAACCAAGCCAAGGGGCTAGCCCTGGTCTTCATGAAGGTGTCTTTGCAGAGCAGGGTGGTGTTCATAAATTAAATGAAGAGGAAAAGGATAGAAAAATGGTCAGTGGGATTAGCACGCCATTAACTCCTGCTAGGCAGAGATTAAAAGTATCTGCAATGAGGCCAATTCCTCACATTCGTCGCCATAGAATGACGCCTTTTTGTGGACCTTCTGAGACAGATGGTTTTGATGGCGCTCAGGTAGAGGCTATTTTGCCACTTGTTGCCCCTACAAAGCGTAGTAGTATTGGATCAACATCTGGAACACACAGAAAATCATTTTCAAGTGCAGCTCAGTCTAAGCAGGTTATTTCATTGAACCCATTGCCTCTTAAGAAACATGGTTGCGGTAGAGGCCCCGTACAGACATGCTCTGAGGTGATTTCCTTTGTCCATTTTTTAAGATAATTTGATGGGTAGTAACCTAAGCCTACATGACAAAAATAATATTTTAAATAAAGAAGTCCTTACTCTAGAGATAAATTTTTGACAGATATAACTTGAAGATTGTACTCTTGAGTTTTAATCTTAAGTGTAGCATTGTCTTCAAATAAAATCCATTAAATGTTACATAAGGTGATGAAAATCATTGCTGTCATTTAGCAAAAAGAGTTGTCTACCATAGTCTTAACATTGATGTGAGAATTTTAATTACCTACTGTAGAAGGATGATCTGTTTTTTCTTTCACTTTCTTGCTGTTCTCTGATTAATGATTTTTTGGATCAGTATTTCATAAAATAATGTCTTTCTAAGACCTAAATATTGCTAAATCATAGTGGGCGAAGGGCCAATCAATCCAGGATGCAAACATTCAATGAGAATCCATATTTAAAAAAAAAGATATTTTTTTGCGTTCACTATCTGATGGTTTTCCTATTAATGATTTTTTAATCTATATTCCATAAAGATATGGTATCGTAAAAATTACTAAATCATGCTGGATTAGTGTGTGAGCATTCAATGAGAATATATTCTTAAAAAACTTCATAAAAATTATAACTTTCTGTATAGGAGGAATTTCTTAAAGATATCATGGAGTTTCTGATTCTCCGGGGACATAATAGACTGATTCCTCAAGGAGGGCTTACCGAGTTCCCTGATGCCATACTCAATGGAAAACGTCTTGATCTCTACAACTTGTATAAAGAGGTGAGTTACTGAAAGTCTGAAACTGTGTTCTTTGAGAATGATTATGAATTTTTTTTTTTTTTTTTTTTGTATATTTTCTTTCTCAAGTTGTTGGTCTTTTTAGGTGGTTACCAGGGGAGGATTTCATGTTGGCAATGGCATCAATTGGAAGGGACAAATCTTTTCAAAGATGCGCAATTACACCACAACCAATAGAATGACTGTATGTTCTATGCCTTGGCTACATCTCAACCTTGAGTAGTTGATTTTTATGCATTTGTTATATTGATCCTTTAAACTTTAAAATTGAGATTGACAAGTCATGGGCTTTCCAATCTCTTAATGTGAAAATCTTCACACACCTCAAAATTGAGATTGACAAGGTTTTTTTGTTTTGTTTTGTTTTTTGTTGTGTGTGCCTTTTTGTACAGGGTGTTGGGAATACTCTCAAACGACATTATGAGACCTACCTTTTAGAATATGAATTAGCACATGATGATGTGGATGGAGAGTGTTGCTTGTTGTGTCACAGGTTTGTACTTTTTAATATATTTTTTTAAGTCAATGAAGCTATGCAGTTACCCTGTAAAACTGTTAAGACTTTAGTCTTGTGATTTATCATTCAACTTATGATGATCTGCAACCCGTAGCAGAAGCTAATCTATTTTTTTTTTTTTCTTCCTTACAATATTTACTGTTAAACAGTAGTGCAGCTGGTGATTGGGTGAATTGTGGCATATGTGGTGAGTGGGCCCACTTTGGCTGTGACAGAAGGCAGGGTCTTGGTGCATTTAAGGTACTACATTGTCACTCACAGTTATTGTATAAATGTATCTCTTGGCTTTTAATTGTATAAAGGTTTTCTTTCTTCATTCACAACTTGTGCAGGATTATGCAAAAACAGATGGGCTAGAATATATATGTCCTCATTGTAGTGTTACAAATTTCAAGAAGAAACAAAATGTTGCTAATGGTTATTCTCAAGGGTTAATGTCTTCACGACCCCTTTGATAGTTTTCCCCATTTCCTTCTGGAATAGCGGACAAACTAGTTACCTGATTTGCTGGATTTATCTGTAATCTATGTTTTAGATAGATTAGTGAAATATAGGATGAAAAATTTGAAAATTAGGTTTAATCAACACAAATGTCATCAGGAGTAGGCGAACCCCTTCCACATTTGTTCTCGATTAAGGGGAACAAAAATTCGTAATTCAGATAATGGAACTCATACCACTTTCGGATCTCCATCAAACTCTCCATTGTGAGCAGTGAGTTGAAGTTTAGTTTATTACGAGTGTCCTATTGTATTGAAAGGAAAATGTATAGACTTGTGCACTAAGCATGTTTATATGATTTAATTTAACATCTCAATTTTAAGTCTTTCTGCTACACACGGAATCACGGATGTTTGCATACATGAGGAGAGTTATGGCTCGCTATTTTAACACACTCCTTATAATACATTTTATTATTGCTTAAAATTTGTTAAAAATTATGAAATCATAAATAAAAAAGTGGGACTCACAAAATTGTGGTTTTGAAAAATTTTAATTAATAATAAATGGTGTAATAGAAAATAATCAAAATATGTTAACGGTTCAAATGCATATATATGTAGTGATGGTAATTTAATAAGACCAAGCTAGTAAGCAACAGAATGAGCACCGAGTCATGCTAATTACATGTTTTGAGGATTAAATTGTTTTATACTATTTATTCTAATAAATAAAGTTGTTACTATGAATCTAACTCTCGGATGTGTTTTGAAATTTGGTTTAGGTTGACACGTTATAATTATAAATTTTTTAATACAAGAAGGAAAATTGACACCATCAATTACTTTCTTTATATCCTTCATACTCACTGTTTGTAAAGTATAAAATATTAACCAAAATTAAAATTACATGGGGCTGTTTGTCCAAAAGTCTGTCAAAAAGATTTTTTTTGTTCATTTTAATCTTCAAAACTTTGAAATGGTTTCTGATGTAAATGATCTAATTGATCACAAGTTAACAACACAGATGACTTCTGAATAAAGACGGAATATTTTTTCGTAAGAGATTATTTTGATATTACTATTTCTTCTTTTTTCTTTTATCAAAATTAGAATCAGTACCTCTGGCTTTGTGATGTAGCATATTTTTTTAGACTTAACTTAGAATCACTTTTAATTCTACTTTCAAGTCTAAGGATATGTTTGGTTCGAGGTGGTGAATGTAGAGCTGCAAGTGATTTGGGGTGAAAGTTGTGAGGAGGGTATTTGGTGGGGGTTAAATGTAGGTGAAATTTTTGAAAAAAAGGTGGGATCTATTATTTGTAACTTTCATCCTGGTTGAAAGAAAGGTGAAAGTTGAGAGAGAAAAGAAATTTGGCCCACTTCGAAAGAGAAAGGGGAGTGCCAACAAAGAGAGAATAGAGAAAAATGAGTCTCTTACACACTTTTAACACTACTATAATTGATTATACAAATATTTATAACTGATTATCTCTCCTGGTTCATTTTTTTTTACTTATTAAATTAATTTAATTTAAATTTTTCATGTCTTTTGCATTTTTTTTATCTCTAACACACCACTTTATTTTACATTTTTTTCAACTCTCTTTCATTTTTTTTAATTCATTTTCGTTTCTCACACTCTTATTCTTTTTCATCTATGATACACACATTCCCTAAAGTATTATGTTGAGAGAATTTTGCCTTTGCTTTTGTGAATGAGAGTTGTCTAGTTAAACTTTAAGAACAAACAAACTTTCATTTTTCTTACCACGATTTAGATTTCATTAAAATAAAATCTAGCGCACTTATAACTTCAATAAGAAAAATAATATGCTTATTAAAACTAACGTTAAAATCACACTATGATTTTAATATATCGTGGCCAACATTAGGAAAAAAATTTATATAAAAAACACAAAAACACCACAAAGGAAAGAGAGAGAAAAAGGTTAACTGATGAAAAAGACGAATATACTTGCTTTTGTCATTTGCATTAGGGACATGTTCTAATGTTTTAAACAAAAAACAGTATAAACACATGTCAAAAAGTATTTTGTTAATATTTCCTAATGTATTGATCCGAACTGCACAATAAAATAAGTATATACATTTTTTTAGAGCTAATTCTCTTTTCCCCCGCAATTGGAAGAGAATCTAATTACGTCGCTATATTCAATACAACGCGGTTATACGAGGAATTGTACTAATTAGTAGGGGTGTTCAATGGATTGGATTTTTGAAAATCCAATTCAAATTCAATTAAATGGATTGATTTAAAATCTATATCCATTTTAATTGGATAAAAGTAATTCGGATTTTTTAAAACTAGTTTAAAATGGTTTTAAAATTGGTTTATAGTTCAAAATAATTTTGGTTTTAAATCAAGTTTTAAACCATAAATTACTTTTCAACCTACTTCATTTAGGATTGCTTTTAGCTGACTTCGATCACAATTATTTTTTGCCGACTTATGCTAAGATTATTTTTGACAGTTGTCTATTGGGTTATTTTTTGTTGAGGTTAGTTAGATTTTTCAATTAATGTCGTTAATTTTTTCTACCACGGTTATTTTTGGTCGAGGTTAGGTAGGACTTTTTTTTTTACATAGGTTAGGATTTTTTTATCGACGTCGGTTATAACTATATTTCGATTGACATTGGCCAAGGTTTTTTTGGGTTGACATTGGCAAAAAAATAACCCCGACCAATGTCCGATGAAAAGGAAAACCCGAGTTGATGTCCTCCGAAAAATAATCTTGGCTGAAAAATATTATCAACCGACGTTGGTCGAGAAAACTCTGGCTGACATTTATAATAAAATAACCTCAATTGATGTCGGTTGAAAAATAACTTTGATTGATGTTGACTAAAAAATTACTTTTGGCCAACTATGACTAAGGTTGTTTTGGAGGAATGCTATAAAATTTAAAAATCTAATAAAATACTCCATCGATATCCAAATAATTAGATTGAATTTAAAATTTTAAAAACTGTAATTGAATGTAAAATCAATGTCCTAAAATGGATTTAAAGTGATCTAAATATTAACAATTATGGATTATTTTTGTATAACTGGATTTTTTGAACTCCCTTACTAATTAGTATTGTTAGTTGAAAAATTTGTTTTGTCTTTAGAAGTGATATTTTAAAAGTGAAATACAAATATAAGAATATTTCTAAAAAGATTATTTTATATACAGAATCAATTCTATGCACCAATTGATCTGAAATTCCTACCCAATTAAAAAAAAACAATTTCATTTTTGTTGATTCGCGTATTTCGTGAAAAAAACAATTAATAAAAGAATATTTTCCTGCAGATATTGAATTAAAAGTAATTAAGAAACGAGACCAAAGTCATCAAATCAAAGCATGATCAGCTTCTACTAATATGGCCTGGATTCTCACATATTCTTTACGAATAACTACTTTTATTTTTTGAGTTATTGCTTGATTGAAAAAATAAAAAGTTACGACTTTCTCTTATATAAACAAACCCCTCACCCCTGAGAAAAATTAACACCCTTACACTGTTAAATTTGTCCATCAGTTTCTTCATATGATGGCCAACAACATTATTGTCAACCCTCATTTTCTTCTCAGGTCAGTCTAGTTCTCTAAATCTTCTTTATTCTTTTGCTTTGCATGAGTACTTCTCTTTGCTGCAAAACTTAAATACAATATCATCATGAATATTGTTGGGGCTATATATTCTCCGATTAACATCAACATTTTTATTATATTGATAATTTTAGTTATTGATACGAAGTTATATCAAATTTAACTGTAGAATAATGTATCTAAGTTTTCTACTTTACTTTCATTCATTTTTGTTTTATGCAATTGAATTATATGACCTATATGGTGCAGGAAGCGATGTTATGCTATTGTAGCGGAAAGTTTAAGGATGAAAATAGAAGGCACAACGGTGAAGTCAAAGTCAGCATCCGATAATGGCAATAATATTAAAGAGGAAAAGTTTTGGATGAGAGATCCTAAGAGTGGAAATTGGATTCCAGAGAATCACTTTGGCGAGGTTGATGCTGCTGAGCTGCGGGAGAAGTTTCTTCCCAAGACACAAATTCTTCCAATCAACTTAATTAGTAGGATCTTTGTGAAACAAATTTGATCAAAAGTTTGAAAGGAACACAATAATATATATGGAAAACCTATGCTTAAATAAAGATATATTTATGACATTGACATGTGTATTTTCTTTACTTGTTCTTCCCTTATATAATAATATATACGTTCAGTTTGTTGATCTCACTTTCCTATATGATTTAGTTCATATGATCAATATGTACCCATGAAGATCAATAGGGCCAGACTTAAATGATAAAAAGGATAAGTTATTTTGCTATTAACACTTCAGTCCACGAAAAAAAAAAAAACTTAACTACTCTGAATTTTGATTGAAAGATAAATACAAACTGATTAAGAATTATTTCTGTCAAGATTAAATTTAGATATTACCTAACAATTCAACCTTAACTTTAATGCATTAAGCACTTTAAAATAATTTCGTTGGAAGAAAAATACCTACTTTATATCTATTGGAAATATCGGATAATATGCATGTATATTAGTTAAGTACTATATATTCATTAGTAATTTGTATATATATTATGATAAGGCCAATATTTTATACAATATTAAGTTATATTTGAAAAACTAGTTAAAAGTTAAAAAAATTAGTTAGTAGTTGAAAGTTGAAGAATTAACGTATTAAATTATAAGTATTTATTAAAATTAATTGTTAAAATAGTTGAAAAATATAAAATGACATAAAAATAATAAAATTATGATTTATTTTAAAAAAGTAATTAGAAAATTGAATAATATATTGAAGATAAAAATAAGAAAAAATATAAAAAGTTAGAAGCTAGAAGTTGGTGTTTTAAGTAACCTTTTTAAAATTTGCTAAAAATTACTAAAAAAAACTTGATCATTGAACAACCAAACTAACTTTTCTCAACTAATAAATGAAAAATTAGAAATTAATTGAAATATCATACCGAAATAATCTTAAAATATAAATTGCATTGGTAATATATTAAAATGTAGAATGTTTGTTTTACATGTCATGCAAGAAATTATTTATAACTAAATTTATATTAAATTTTTCGGCAATATTTTTGAATGTATATATACTAACATTGTCAATCAAAAATTAATTTTTCATCTTGTTAAAAAGTGTAATATTAACAATATATTTATAGCTAAAAAATCACTTTAAAAGTTTGTTGTTGTCTTACAAACAATGCTCAAAAGAAATAAAAACGAGAGAAGAAAATAAAAATAAAAATAGGAAACTAGTGAAGGGGGAGTATTCGTTTGGTCTGGAAAATATTACTACTAGTAATATTAAATATTCAATAATAAATAGAATGAAACATAATAAAATAAAATTTAAAATTTAATTAGATGACAATATAAATATTTTTTAATTTGGTACATAGTGAGTATAATTTGGTAAAATTCTCAAAGAACATATTTGAACTTCTACATGTTTTAAATTTTTTTTATCAGTTCTACCTTTTTTGTAAGAACACAAGTTAAATAAAACAACAAATACATTGTAAATATAATTAGAAACACTTTCTTAAACTGGAAGAACACTTAATTAGATAAACATGTTGTCTCCAGCATTATTATCTCTTACAACAACACTTACTTAGATAAACATGTTATCTTAATAGGAAAATTCAGTATCTTAATTCCTTTTTTTTAACATTAATGTTATGAATAATTAATCTGAATCGAAATTGGCATTGTGATTGTCATTATCATTTTGTCTGAAATTGGAATTCGATCTTCACAAGCAAACATTAAGAATCCATTGGAATTCTTCAGAATTAGAACCTTTGGCTCTCCCTCTCCCCTCCCCCAAGAAGAACCGGATTCAGAGTTTTAACCTTCTCTAGAAAACAAACGATATTTGCTAAAGTTTGGAATTTTTCTTTCCACATGTGCTTCCACCTGAAACATTGTTCGCATATATATTGAGTGAACCCCACGATCCTACTAAAGTTGGAAAATCATGTAGTTCCTCCATACCCTTTGGAGAATAGATTCTTGCAAAGTGATAAGGACAACATATATGTCTTAAATAATTTGTTGCTCGAATCACGTTTCTTATATTGTGACCATACCTAATGTCAAATGGATGATTGATTGAGTTTGGGTTTTATGCTTTTAACTCTTAAGTGGCCACATATTATTGGCTTAGCTAAGTAAATATTTTGCGTGAATGTCAATTTGTAAAATTAATTTTAATGAAAATAAGTCTAAAATGATGTGATTTGTATTTAAAAATATTTATTTCAAATAATTTGTGATAGAATTTCTAATTCAAGACCCCTCAATTCTAAAGGTTACATTAGATTTCAACGATGCAAATTTAGCTGTAAAGACCTATTCAGAAGAACAAATTCTCATAATCCATTTCTTTAACTTCTAGCCAAATATTATGCATTCAAAAACAAACTTCATTTTTCACACACACACAAAAAAAAAAGTATTGTGTTTCTAACTTGAAATAGTTTTCTTTTGTGACATAACTTTAACTAGTTTTTTTTTTTTTTTAAATGAACTAGGACTAGTTTTAAAATCTATAAAATACAATATGTTGTGGTTTTAATTGTTTCTACTGTGATAGGCTCATTACCTTAATTTATTGATCTTTTCAGTGATGAATCCATCAATTTGAAAGTTTATTGACCTATTTAAAGATAAATCCATTGACCTAATTAAATTCTTAATATAAAAAGGGTCTTTAAACATGTTAACAAGATAGACTTAATATTATTAACTAGGCCAAGTCAAGCATTGCCATGCCTTGCCTTACCTTGACTTATTTTCACCAATGTAAGGGACATAATTTGACATTGGAATCCAGTGGTAGTATTAATTTTCAAATGCAAAACAAAACACAATTTTCAATACAAAATATGATTGATAAAAATGGAATTGAAATGAATTTTAACTCAATTTCAAAATAAATTTACATTCATTTTTAAAACAAAAAAAAAATTATGAATTTGATTTTTAATTTTAAAAATACATTCACATGATCTCATTACCATCACCATCCACCACCACCATTTCACCACTACTACCGCCATCATCGTCATTGCCACAATTCTGCCACCACCACCTCCATCATTGTGGCTCGACACTTAATTTTAAAAAAATTAATGGATACTTTTTGGATTTGTACAAGGACATGTTAGATAAACAAAGACAAGGATAATATTTTAACAAACATAGCCTTTCTAAAAAAATATAATTATAATATAGAAATTTATATTTTATCTTATTACAAATATATATTATTCTATCAAATATCAAATTTTTATTAGAAAAATGATTGATTGATATTTCAAATCCCATCCATGTCACCCCTAATGGGATGAAAAAAGGAAAGAGGAGTGGTCAGATATTGATACTTTTACATTTTCAGAGCATCCGAGCCTCATAGATCCTCAGTTATACTGAACTTGCTAATGCATGTACTTGTTACAAAATTATTTCACAAGACACAGAATCTTGAAGTGAGGCCAACATTTTAAAGGAATCGGAAGAAAATTATACAGGAATGACTACAAGTATAGCTGGATGAGTTCATCACTAACAACTGATGGAGTAAGAACACCTAAATCTGTGAAAAGCAGAGTGAGATATTGAGGAGGAGTATAATCCCGCGCAGAACATTCAACCTCAACCTTGGATGGAATAGGCACACCAAAATCAACTGGTCGCAAGGCAGGAGCCAAATCCTTTTGGTCCAGAGGGTAAAGTCGAGCAAACTGTCAATTACATACAGGACATGTAGAAGGTCATTTACTAATTGAGTAATAATTTTGATACACTATAAATGTAAATATTTTTATTCTATCAATCAATTAGAAATCACTTTACATATGACTTTTGTAAAGTAGTTATTACAAAACTTAACAATCTTACCATATTGCATACAGGACAACCATAATTGGGTGACTGTTATAAATCCCACTTTGAGTTGAATAAGAAGCTCGATGTTGTATTTAAGTCATGAGGCTCTCCTACTTAATGAACTAATCTTTTGGATTGGATTAATATGACAATTAGTGCTTTCTTTAAAATTTGGTTTATGGGAAGGGCTACTTATAGATTAGATTAAAGTGCAATGTGGAGCTGTATATTTGAACAACTACTTAAAGGAAAAGAGTTATCATCGAGTCAATGTCAATAGTGTGAAGCCACCACAGACATCGACTCTTTAAGGAGGTGGTAATGTTATGAGTCCTAACCCAAGTTGAGTAAAATCAGAAGCTTAATAATACTTAAGTCATGAAGCTCTCCCATTTAATAGTCTAATCTTTTGATTCGGACTCTCCTCTTGCTTAAGTCATGAGAGTGACAGTCAAAAAACAGTACAATCTAATCAAATTCTTCCTGATTAGTATAACAATTTATGCAGAAAGATGCAAGCATTCTAAAGCAACAACTTCACACCACATTCATTAATTTCTGTGGGTTGCAAGCATACCTTGTAGCTTTCAGCAGCCACATAAACAGGCTTGCTCATACTCTTAGCAACCAATGCGATTTGGTAAGTCCCCATCATGTTGATTATGCCACCACTTTCAACAACTCCATCCGCCCCAACAAACACCATGTCAACCTCATCCATGGTATACGCCACCGCAGAGTCTATAACAAGCTTCACCGGAACATCAAGCTTGGCCAGCTCATTTGACAACCGCAAACCCGTTCGATCCGGTCTCCCCTCTACAAATTAAGACCAAACCATCAATTTCATCCTTAAAAGTATTCCTCTCTTTCCTAAATAGTCCCTAAAAAAACAATTTAAGTAATTCTAGAAATATTAGAAATCACACTAAGCAGTCATTCAAATGTAAAACAAAATTCTTCAAACTCGTCTCTGAACTTGATTGAAGTACATCAATTAAGGGACTGAAGTAATGAACATTCAAAATTCGTGGTATAGTTGCAAATTAAAGTTCAAACCACAAATTCCTAACATTGAAAACAACAGACACGAAGAGAGATAGAGAGATGAAAAAAAAAAACCCGTGCAGAAGACGCGAAAGAGCTTGTTATTCTGCGCGGCGAGTTCGAGAATCTGAAGCACGACTCGGGAGAATCCGTGAACAAGAATCGTGCAGCCGTCGAATATAAAATCCTGACTGAGCATTGCAATGATCTTGCGAGCCTGCGAAGCGAAAAACGAATCAACTGAGTTTAGGAAGTGATGATGTGAGCGAGTGAATGAAAGCACGCACGCACGTGCGAGAGTAGGTAAGTGATTTACCTTGAAGGAGATTTCGCCGAACTTTTCGGCGCGTTCGAGCAAGCGAGACTTGGCGGAATTGAAGTCTTCGTACTCCAAAGCGGAAGTTCTGGTGACGTATCGCATGAAGAGATCGCAGGCGGCGGTTAGAGAGATGGAGGTTGTATCCCAACACTATGTGGAGCGTAACACCGGAACACAACCAAATTAATAATCACAATCAAGAGAGAGAGAGAGAGAGAGAGTACTGGTTAGTGTTAGTAACTGACTTTGAGGGTATCGGAGGCGTTTTTGAGTTGGATTTCGAGCTGCATCATGGTGGAGGCCTTGCTGGAGCGGATGACGGCGGCCAAGGCGCGAATGGCGGCCACGGCCTCCGCCAAATCGGGGTGTTTGCGCCACCTGTCGAACTCCGATATCACCGAGAACGGTTTCTCTTCGTCGTCGTCGTTGTTGTGAGGAGGAGGAGGAGGAGGAGAATGGACGGTGGCGGACTGGGCCTGAGCGAGCCAGTCGGTGCTCACTACCCCGAACTGAACCGCTCTGTTCTCGTAATACGCCGATGCCTTCTGATTCTCCATTCAATGCGTCGTCGTTTTCCTCCTTCCCTCCGCAAAAGGATCCTAGCCTTTCCTCTCCACCACTTTTTATATTCCTCTGCTATAATCACCAATCTCCCTTCCAATTAATCTATTGCCTATGATATATATATTTTTTTTTTTCACTTTTACTTTCTAGGTCCCTAAAATCATTAAATATATATTCTTATCAAGTAGTACTACACTACTACTTTCACTATTTCAAAATATGACTATGTTTTTTAGTATAAAAAAAATCCATATTGATATTGATGCTTTCAGTTTTTTAATGAAATATTAAAAATTTAGTCCAAATAAACTACATCAATTTTATATGTTTTGTCTATTAATTTTTCAACCATCATCGTTAATCAACCAATAGTTATAAATAATGCATTGTAAATATATTTGAGTAAAATTATTTTGATACCTAGGAATATCTATAATGGATAGTTATTTAGAGTACTTGTTTATCTTAATTTTATGCATCTTACAATTTCATATATTTAAACACTATATAAAAATTTATTCTCAAAGTGAATGTTTAAATTAATTTTGCAGGTCATATAATATTTAAAAATATATTATTTATGGTATAATCTTATTAAGCAATAATTACTTATATAAATAATTTCATATCATTTGCTCCCGTGAAAAAAATAAATTAAGCAGTTTATGTAAACACCTCTATAGAAATGCTCCAATTCATTTATTGTTATTCTTAATATGAGACATCAATTATTTTGGAATGAAATGGATTTTTTTTATTTTTCACTTTAAAAAATAAAAATAGAAAGTAAACATATCCATAAATTATGCTATGTCTAAGGAAATAATTATACAATTTTTAAATATAATATCTCCACAAACGAAATATTAATGAAAATATAAATTATCAACTGTTGTCCAAAATGAAGAGATTCATGCCTCAAGGCTCAAACAATCATATTTTGGCTCATCGTTCTTGCCATACTGGAAAAGGATTAATTATACTCAAACCCTGCAAGTTTTTTCAAATTGTACACTAATTATAGAAGTGTATAATATAATATTTTTAAAATAATTAAGAGATTAATATAATATATAAAGAATGTGAATGTAATATTTTTTAAACAATTTAAAAAGTTAGTGTATGAAAAAAAAAAATAAAGGAGATATAACGTGCAAGCTGAAAAAATCAGTCAGGAAAACTAAAAAAAAAAAACATTTTGCTAATTTAAGGGACTAAATATAAATTTTAATTTCAAAGACTTAAAAAAAAATCTCAAATTTAAGAAAAATAAAACATACTTAAGCCATTTTAGAAAGAAAGTTTAAAGTGATTGTTACAAGCGGTCCATTTGGATGTCTAGGAAGTCAAGATTACGAAAACAGCGGTCATATTTTCCAATGTCGTAAAAATATTAATTATGAAATATGTTCCATTAAATATTTTTATTTTTAATTATAATAAATACTCTAGTTTTATTAAAAAATTCATTTTGTTTCTTCATCCTTAGCATTTGTAAGAAAACAAATAATTCAATTGCAACAACAAAATTCGACTGAAAAATTAACTTCCCATCTTAAGCCTCGCATTGACAACTTAATTTTAGTTACAACTGATAATACAAAATGGGTAAAAAAGAATATGTAAGCTCAATTGGCATTTAAAAAGTAAAATATAGTAATAGCAAAGTAAAAAAAAATAAGATGTAAAAATACTATAGCTGCCATAAAATGCTAGGATTTGTGGCAGACCACGGCGGTGCATGACAAATCACTGTCTATGCTCCACAAATTGAACTCTTCGAGCCATTTCTGAATTGAATTCAGCTCCATCTCACTTGACCAATATACCAACTTCTTATCCCGAAGAGAAGTTTCAGTACCAGAGCCAATCTTTGTGGCAAAAGAATTCTCATCAACTCTTCTAATCCTCGCACCATTCTGTTCCAATAATTTTATTACAATATACACAAAACTTAAGCTACCATGGGTTCGTGAATCTTTTCCTGCCAAAGACTCTGCCGTGGCTACAACCTTCGACACAAAGCCATCAACCCAGATTTTCTGACTAGAAGATGAGCATTTAGCATAAAAGAGTTCCAAGTTGTTTGCAACAAAGAAGTCACCATTGGAATCTTCAGACTCAGACAAGAGGTCTGAAGTGAGAAGCATGCTCCCATCCATAACCCACGTGTTATACCTATTCTCAATACACTTCTTAATTGCATAAGTCTTTGCCAGAATACCCTTGATGGTCTCAAAACTCAAACCTTGTGAAGTGAATTTAGACAATCCAACACTACTTATAAATTTGTCAACGTTAATTACAGGATGTCCCCTCCTTGCCAGATCAAATAAGGAGTCAGATGGAGGGCCCATAAGTATATAATTCCTGATATCTAGCCTCTCAAAGTGGCATAGTAAGTTTCTTGATATAGCATCCGATACCCCAAAAAGATTTACTAAGAAGACACTATCCTGTTTCTGCACAGAGTGAAGCAATGATCCAAGTTCTTCCAAGTTTGTGACAACCTTTCCAGGATGTACTTCTCTGAAACAAAAATCATACCATCTTAAACTCCTCAAAGGTTGCACTTCCAAAATATTGAAGTCCAGAGATTTTTCCTCTAGTAATTTAGAATCAGGTCCAGCAGTTTTCCCATAGTTAACTCCAGCATCTCTGTGAGAAACACTTAATGCTCTCTCATGCAGAAGATTTGTGTAGATATTAAAATAACCCCGGGATTGAATAAACTTTATGAACCAAGGCGTCCAAATCCTCTCTCCCATTTTCTTATACCATCCGGTAGTCACCTGGACAAATTTTCAGAACTAACCTTAGGAATGAACTGAACTGTTGATATATATAAAAGAACAAAACTGATTATTAGATGAGTAAACAACAAGAGTTGCTTTTTTTAAAATCATTTAATTACCATCCCCTCAAGAAATGGCTTATTGCCCTTTGCCTTGTTCTCGTCGTACCAAAGCCTGAACTCCTTCCATGGCTTTGGAAAGAGAATTTGACCCCATGTGCCAACTAACTGGTATAAGAAAAGTCGTGTCTGGTCATCCAACTGCAATTTGTTTCCATGTTTACCTGCAGCAAGAAATCAATTACATCATCAATAAACTGTACACATGTAATGAATAAGCAGAGTACAACTACGAAGGCAACCATATAACACATAATAGTAGACAAGTCACACCAAGTTGTTTAGCAATGAGCTTGTACAGATCTCTACTTTGTCATATCCATTTTCAAATCCTAACAAAACACACAAAAAATGGTTCAACTAGGTGGCAATGGCACATTGGCGCATCGTTGCTTAATGTAACCTTGTATCCATTGTCAAAATCATGATTATAGACTTGAAGGACCTTACGATCCTACAAGTTTCTAGACATTTCTGATGCACTTCACACCTAGGATTGCAAGTTGGTGGGATCAGAGTAGGATTGACGAGATTACGTGTAAACTCATGGAATTGGCAAGTTTTTTGGAGTTCCAGATGTGCAAAGTTGTGGGTCGGGTTGTGCAACTTGGGAAAAAAATCAGCATTATTTCTACTCTCTCAATCTCTCCTCATTGTCTACTCATGCTAGACGCTCCCAACTGATTTTGTCACCTCTCCGTTCCAAAGGTCAATTTCCCATAGCCAGCTATGTTCTGTGTTCTGAACTTCTAATCCTTTGTGTTCACATTTTCCAGAGTTCTGTCTTCGGACATTCTATTATCTGATTTATCTTCTCTGTTCTGACCTTGTTTGAGGCTTTGAGCTTGCCTCTGTCTAAGTCATCAAGCACTCTTCTGTCAGTGTCAGTGATCAAGCATTCCTGTGTCATTGCTTGTGTTCAGGTTTGCTCTATTCTTCAGCCACACATGTGGTTTTTTCTTGCTGGGTGGCAGTTTTACTTAACATGTGATTCTTCAGCTCCACCAAAGTAATTCATTTCAAAAAAAAAAAAAACTACGTACCCTATTGCCTGGGAGCTCCACGCTATGCGCAGGTAAGGGAAAGAGATATTGTACACAACTTTACCCTTGCATATGCAAAGAGACTGTTTCCAGATTCGAACCCATGACTAACAAGTTACCAAGATACAACTTTACCATTGTGTTAGGGCTCACCTCGAAGTAATTCATTTCAAATGTCAACAAAACAATGAGCAATCAGCTGGCCCTATCAGGATAAATTTCCCCATAAACACTTAAGGAGAAAAAAACAAGAGGGTAACATGACTTAAACTTCTTTCATAAATTAAAATCAACTTATACATCTTAACACTTGGAGAACTTAAACGAGAAAGCTTCTATAAAAGTTAATAGCATAAGTTGATTTTAACTTACGAGAGAAGCTTGATTCATTTTACCTTCTTTTCTTCTCCTATAAGTATTTACAGAGATGCATACATGATACCTCTAATTGAATGCTAACCGACAGAAGCACTTTTGTGTTCTATCTCTCTTACAAATAGCACAAGCAGCAAACAAGAAACAACACATCATGCTAATCCACGAAGCAACCAGATTTGTCTAATATCTAAATTCTAAACTAAACTTCACCAGCTACCAAGTATCAACAAACAAGCATCACATTATAAAGCAGCAATAGATAAACAAACAAGAGAAAACGGTACCTGGAACAAACCTTGCTCGCTGCAGCGAAACCCCAAAGATGGAAGGGCTATAATTGGAGGCATTGTAATAGAAATTCATAATCAAAGCCTTAACGAACTCGTAGTAAAGCGGCGAAACCTCCAAGTCATCCTCCACGACGAAAGCGAACTCGTGATCGGAACTGGGCCACCAGGCCTCCAACCACTGGGCCTGCAGGCCCACATTGCCCGTTCTGTAATGCACAACCTTTTCCCCAAACTGCCAATCGAACCCATCGACGAACTCCAGGATCTGATGCGCTTCGCGAAGCTTGGGGTCCACGTGGGAGGCATTGTCGGGGGCGAAATGGTCAATGTGGAGGTGGAGGTGGACGCGGTCGGCGAGGTAGTCGGCGGCGGAGAGGGAGCGGAGGCACCGGGAGAGCGCGGCGAGGCGGTTGAAGGCGAGGACCTTGATGACGAAAGTGAAATTGGGGGAAGACTGGGTGCGAATTGGGTTGGGGAAAGTGGAAGTAGGGTTGGATTCGAGTATTGAAGATGGGAGAGAAGAGTGGTGGAAGGTGTAGAAGATGAAAGCGGCGAGGGAGATGAGGATCAGTGGGAGGAAGTGCCGTTTGGGTCCCACCATTGGTTAGGGTTTCGGAGAGGAAAGATTCATTCATGCATCGGCATAGTACTGAGTGCAAGTTGGGGTTTTCCAGAAGAAGGCAGATCTCAACGAAAACAGCAACAACGACGATGAATTTGTGAAACGACGACGACGCAGCCACCTTAAAATTATTATTTTTTATCAAAACAATTTTAAATACAACAAGTATAATTTAAAGTTTTTTTTTAAAAATGGCCACTTTTTTTCTCAAAATTGTAAGGTGATGATAATTTGGTTTTTAAATAAACTAAAATTCTGATCTAAATGTCATAAATAAATTTTTTTCATATAATTTAATATCAAATTAATTTTTAAATTTATAGTTGAATATATATTTAGTTTTGCATTTAAAATTAATTGAGTCCAAAATTAACTTTATACAAATTTTTATATAATTTCATGTTAGAAGGATTTAAAATTCATTATAAGATTTAAAATTAATTTTGAATTGAAACAATTTTAAATAATTTTTACATTTAATCCTAGATTTTATACTAAATTTGACTCTTAACTTAATTTTTTTATTAAAGATATTTAAACATAAAATTACATCCCTTCAAAATAACTAACTAAAATCAACTATTCAAACACTCACTTAATAATGTTAAACTAATCTTCAAAAATATAACTTAATAATAAATTTTCAAAATTTTAATAAAATAAATTATTATTACACTTTTCATAAAAAATAACCTTACTCAAGCTAAATAAGATTATTATCAACATAAAGATTTTCGTTTTAAGTATTATAAGCTAATTTTAATTACTTCTTTTTTACTTTTCCTTTTATATGCAAATAAATGGTAGAGGAGTGATTGAACTTAAATTAGTTTGGAGTAATTTTAGGCGATGACTCGACTCATCTTAATCATAATAGAGTTGGTTCAAGATTATACTAATTAAGGACCAATTCAAAATCATCAACTCAATCTAATGCGCGTTAGGAAACTCATCACGTCAAATTGAGTGAATAAAACGTAGAAGTTAAAGATTCCAGCTAAAAATAAAGAAAACTTGATAAAAAAAAAAAAGGTAAAAATATAAAATGCGAATTCAGGGCTTTGAAGAAGGAAAAATTGAGATTTTCTTATATTAGCTAGATAAATACGATGTTTTCATAGATGTTTCAAACAAAAAAGGGTATAAATGATTTTAAATAATTCAATAATTCTTGGAGTTCTGGTGAAGAAAATATAAAATTTAGGAGTTTTAAAATGAAAATAATTCTTAGAAGGAATTGATTGTTTTTAGTGAAAAGAAAGATTTGATTATGGCAATTAAAAAACTTAAGAGATTAAATTCGAGTAAAAAAATTATTAATAATGGATCAAAATTTAATCATTGTTGAGGTACCACAAATATATTTAAACCTTTTTTTCATAATCCAACATGCTAAGGAACTCTTGCAAGTTGCAACTATGGGGGCAAACCCAACTTCTTTAGCAGCTTGGTTTGCTTGCACTCCAGCGACAAAATCACAAAACATGGTACTCTAGCCTTCCGTACCGATTTATAGAATAAAATTAAGGAAGCATTTCACGCCAGAAAAAAAGAAAAGAAAAAACAAAGTGGAATTAAATTCGACTTCAAAACAAAATCATCATTGCTAGGTTGCAATGATCACCACAAACATCTCCAAAGCTTAATCTAGAAACTGGGTTTAGCAACCCATTTGCTAATTCTAGCTAATTAAGACTTCCTCAAGATGCAAATCACTATTATTGTGCAAACTGTTGCTTCCAAAATACAAATTAAATTTTACAGCTTATAAGATTGTAGGCTACAACAAGCCCCATAATTAGAGAAAGATCTATATTTGGCTCCACTACCATCGTGAAAACATCATCTCCTAAATCAACTCCACAAGGTGACTTCTTTCTCCTTAGCTGCTCATAGAAAACACAAAATATGAATAAATAACAAATGATTAATTCTAAATCCTCCTATTGTATATGCTCTTACTTCCTTTGTATGGTAACTGATAAGTATTGAATGCATTTCATTTAATTCTTTCTTTATAAGGTAGTGAAAGGATTTGCAGAAGGATGATATATTTTTAAGATTTAATGACTATTACTAATCACATAAAATATTTTTATGATTGATTAACAGTCTAAAATTTCTTTCGTGCATAGTCTATTTGCTAATATCCTATGTACCAAACTTTGCTAACAAGATGTTAGAAATTTTACCTCTGCAACTACCACTCCAAGCTCGTTAGATATTTTGCAAGCTGAGTTGCAAGTGTTGCGTTCTATTTTATGAGTATACGGTTGATTTTTGTCCAATCCAAGTTCAACTTCATAGGTTGAACCCCCTCTAGATATCTTATAAGTTTTTGAAACTCGAAAGCATGGTTCTTTGTGGTCATTCTTTGTTCCTGGAGCTGATGAAAATCTATAACCCTCCCAAAACCTGGACAACTTATATTGCTACACACACAAAAAAAAACTAAAATTGATCATTTAATGTGAAATTAAGACTAAAAACACTTTGACTTGTAGCAAGGATATTGTCATGTAATTGTGAAATTTGCTTACCTTTTTCAGCATAGTGAACAAAATATCGCCATTTTGATCCATGAGATGAACTTCATCTCTATGCCTGCAGTTGTAGTTATCAACTCGGTATGCAATTTGGCCATTTGAATCAAACACGGTGCATCCATTTCCGTTCAGTACCAGAGATTTCATCCATAGGGTAAACGTCTCTTGCTTGCATGTGGTAGAGGAATTTAGTGCTTGGGGGTGAACTTTTCCCATGGTTGAAATTCTATGAGGCATATAACAAATAACAGGCATTTATATACTGATGGGATAATCAAATATAGCCACATGAAATTTTTTAATCATATATCAAAAGAAGAAAGCCTTCATTAATAATCTTAATTTTTAAGGAGGTCAGTGTTATATTCGATAGAAGATAATTATATTCAACTTAAATAAGATTATAATGAATAAAAAAATTATTTCTTTAAATATTTAATGTAGTTATATACTTAAAATTTAAATTTGATATTATTGACTAAATAATTTTTCTCTTCAAGAATATAATAACATTACTCACGTGTTTAATTATTTTCTTTTCTTCGACTAAATATTACTTAGTTAAATTTTTTAAAAGTAATAATGAGAAAAATTGAATCCACAGATTCTTTTTTCTTTAAATTTTCCTTCTCAATTATCAACTCAATCTTATATTTCTAGTATCCATATGTATGAGAAATATTAAACTATTATTATCTTTATGTACGGCAATGGCCAAACACAAAATAATTTAAACAAAACACACATGATATAAAGTACAATATCATGTATAGTACTTTTGTTCTGTTCTTCTTTACACAAAATAATTTAAACAAAACACACATGATATAAAGTACAATATCATGTATAGCACTTTTGTTCTGTTCTTCTTTAATATGATTTCTCGACTTGTTCTTTAGAATTAAAGCAAAACTCCACAACTGCAATCGTAAGCTGTTTAAAACTAATTGCATTAAACCTTATCAATATAGTGACCCTTTTGCTCCACGTCATATTGGGCTTTCGATCGTTACAAAAAGAAATAATTCAGAAAACATCCACTTGTTGGTTGATGATGAAATGCAGAACAATATATACCATTCATCAGTTTCTTTATATTATTACTAGTTGCAGAATGCAAAAGCTTCATTGTTCCGCCCCTTTAATATTTTAAGAAGGCTATCTCATGTTGCTCCACATATGACCTTATTATAAACCAAAGCAGTACGGACGCTTTTAAAATAATAGTAATATTTATATTTATACTATCGGACACTGCCTCAGTAGTCTGCATTTTATATATATTTTTTTAGTTTTACCTTTTAAACTTTTATGCAATGTAGTCACAATAATTAAGTAAGTTATATCAGTTTATTATTGGCATATCCCCGAGGTTCTAAAAAATGTTCGTGACCAAATTTTGACTGCAACGTTAAGGATTTTGGATTCATTGAAACTATCAGGCACATTAATTACTTGCAATTTCTTACAATGACAAGAATGTAACAAAATCGTAACCACAACTTTAAAAACTTTTTGCTCACTGTTCAGTGTAAGCACAAGTAGAGATGGAAAGAGACTTTTTGTAGCTAGTCCAATAGGATTGGTAATAAACCAAATCAATTTAAAATAAATTAATTTTAGACTTAATTCGAAAATCAATTCATTAAATTTAATTCATGAATAAAATAGGTCGAATTTAAGTTAAAAATCAAGTCCATTTAAATAAATGAACTAAACTTAATTATGTATAATTTGAGTCATTTAATTGTTAAGGGATTTGTCAATTGTCAGTAGTAATCTTCTGAGTAGTTAATCTGTTAAATCGTTATTCAGTCAATCAGTTTGGTGGCTAAAGACTCTTTACCTGAATGTTTGCGTTTGGGTCGAAGTCTTCAAGTTTATTAGGTCTCCAATATTTGGGCCAGATATTGGTCCAAAACAATTACAATTTTTAGAATTTTTGTTATCGATGAGTATGAAATCCGTGCTTTCTAATTCTAAACTCATAGGTGATGAATTAGCCACCACGTTTATGACCTATTGACCTTCTAGAAACACACAACAGGTTTCGTTCTATGCTTATTAATTAGGTAAGCAAAAGTGCCACTTATGATATTTCAAAATTAAACTTTAAGACTACACCCTTAAAGTCACTTTTATTAGAACTAACACAACGTTGGAGACTTTGTTTTGGTGATGACAATTTGAATATGCCAATCGGAAATGAACGTAACTCTGTAGGATACTACAAAGTACAAACAACATCGTTTAAGAGAAAGATCAATATTAGTCTCCACACTCCACAGGACAATGTGGAGCCACGTCGTGAACTACCCATCCATAATGCTAACGCGTTAGAGCCTAATAACTAGCATTTTAGCCAACATCATAATTTTTTTATATAATTATCATTTATAACATATAAATTTTTTAATATATAAATTATATTTCATAATAAATAAGTATCTTCAAATAAATTTATAGTAACTTTTGACTAGTTACAGGTTAGTGTGTAAAACGCACTTGTAAATTAAATAAGAGAGGAAATATTTAGAATGTTTAATTATTATACTTTTTTTAAAAACTCTAATAATTTTTATAATATTTAGTAAAACAAAATAGGTATATTTAATACTTTGGTCTGAAAAATATTAAATGGATGTACTTTTACCAGACTAAAAATTAAAAACATGTAACGCAGTCAACAGTTTTTATTTAATAACTTTAAAAATTATTAAAATCTGCTGTAAAAAAAAATATTAAAATCTCTGAAATGAGTATGATAGCATACAATTATTGTAGAAAAATAGTTTATATATGTGGAACCAAATTTGGTCAGACATAAGCAAAAACAGCTGTAGACAATCGCTTAGGTCTCCATTCCATTTTATGACATTAAATAATCCTGCAAATTAAATACTTGCAACTCAAAAGGATAACGTCTCTGCCTTTTAATTTGTGTGTTTCCAACTCACTGCTTCAGGTCTTCAACCTACCTTTCTTGCAAAATCAGCACAGGAAGTAACATTAGGGGAACAGACATGCCAGAACATATATGTTGCCATTCGAAAGTGACTTTATTTCTTCTTCTTAATTTTCTAGATCACCATAAAGAAAAAAAAAGATTTTTGACTAATTTGAAATTTAGTTAAAACGATAAATAAAATTTAACCAAAATTATTTATATTAAAAATTTAAATACTACTTAAACAATTCTATCTTAATTTTAACATATTAATTACTTATAATCAATAATTTGATTACCATTTAAAAGTGGTCAGAAAACAAAAACAAATAATACACATTGTATGTTGGGTACTTCCTTTGAAGTCTCCCAACCACTCTTTTGTAATTTTATCTAAGGAGGTCATTAATATACTATTTTTTTTTAATTTTCTTTTATCACATTCTTTATCATTGGTTTTAATTAATTTATTAAGAATTATAAAAGTGTAAAAAAGACCCATTAAATAAGAAGATAAACTCACAAAAATTATAAGTTCTAATAAATTTCCATCAATATAAAATATAACAAAAAAAAAATTTAAAGAGTAGTATATTACTGGCTTCCGCATTTTAGTTTGATGCTGGGTAACAAATAACAATTTCATGACAATGCAATCTTCTAATTCTAATGGGTTGGTAAAACTAGTTAACATGCAATGGGCGCACGTCAATAGAAAAGTTGGTCTTAGATCAGTATCGTGGAAACTTCAGATGGTACAATTACTCTTGTACTCCGATAATTATGTTAATTAGGACATTTTATCTAATATTATTATATCTACTTTGATACATTTATTTTTGAAAGTGATTTTATTTTATATTATTCAATTAATATCGATTTTTATTTCATTTTAAAATATTATATCGTAAATAACACTCAGTTTTATTGTCTACTAATTGGGGAA
Organism: Glycine tomentella; assembly: GCA_007407185.1. Lineage (NCBI taxonomy): Eukaryota > Viridiplantae > Streptophyta > Magnoliopsida > Fabales > Fabaceae > Glycine > Glycine tomentella. Next base: position 259,494 of record PYAF01001402.1, on the reverse strand, counting down.
AATCAAATTGTCTGATTTACTTACTTCTTGATATTTGGTTTTAGGAGTAAAACTCAATCTTAGATTGTGTCATTGTGTGTCTTTTAATTTATTAACACATTACGATATATATTTTTTAAAGATTTGTATAAAAATATAATATATATATATAAATTATTTTTCTATATGAATTTTATAAAAAAAAATAATACAATATAAATAAAGTAATTTTTCTTAACTAGATGAGATATAAAAACAAAAAATATTTTTTTACAAACTAAACTGACTTATATTTTAAATTATTGTCACTTTGATTTCGATGTTCTAAAAAAGGAGTGTTTATTATCATTTTAATCTGTCTATTATCACTTTCATTGAATTAAAGTTTAAATATTTTAGACTATTAATTCAATTTAAAAGTATTTCAAATGAAAATTAATTAGATAAAAATAACAATAAAACTGATAATAGATACTCTCAGCATTATTAGAGGCTGACTAAATCTCAAAGCATTAATTATTAAATTCTGATTATCATGGAATAAATATTCAAAGTACTAATAGGTTGCTTGTTGCTTAAACAATAGGCTAGATTTTGAACCATTTGTGTCCAATGCAATTTTTGGATTCAACCACGAAGCATACGCGGATTTGGTTTGTGGATAACATTGATGAAAGCAATTATATGTTTCTTTCCTCAAGGCATGTCATAATTCATATACTTAAATCTGTACTTTTCATTATAGTTGATATATCAAATAATTAGAAGTTAGTAGAATTAAACTTGACTAATTAACACCATTTTTTAATTTAAAACTTTATAATTATTCGAGTATTAAGTTTCTTTTGAATATGATATATAAAATGTAAGATATGTTACCATTCTTATCCCTCCAACCTTTTCATTCCTGTCGGTTGACAAACAAGATTTCGTTAATTTTTTTTGGGAATTTTATATGAACAAAAGGACATTTTTGGAATCGTACGTGCGTTCTTAAATCTATTGCTTTTGACTTTCAATTTCAAAGCCTTCATTGAACTTTGACAAGTCATGCCGTTACCTGTTACCTTGACTTTGTTAAACAAATGCAAAAAATAATATATATAAAAAAAGAACACTACAGTCTACATAACGGATGAAAATAAAATTTTAATTCAAGATTTTTATGTAACGCCAACAATATTTTCAATTTATATATAAAACTATGATAATTTAATGAAAACGAACAGCAATAAATTACTATAAATAATTTTTTAAAATTTTACAATAACATTACAGTAATAGTGTAAAAATAAAATATTTTTATTTAATAATAAATCATCATTTATAAAACTAATCTCATTAAAAATCATACTTAATATAATTTTTAATTAATTAATGTTAAAAAAATTTACAATGAGAATATATGTATTAAACTATTTATAATAATTATTTTGAAAAGGATATTTTATTAATTTTTTAACTGATTAATACAGTGATAATAATAGATAAAAATTAAACTTAAACTATATTATGACTGCAGTTTCTATGTCTAATTAATGAGAAAAGACTTAGACTGTGAACTGATAAAATAAAAAATAAAAAACTATCGTCGTTGTAGTAGTTATTTTACAACTTAATAAACTTACTGTATTCAATACTAGTTTGTAATTTTTAATGTTATTTTATTTATTCATAAAAAGCCACTTAACACGAAAAATGAACGTAATGTCTTAATTTTCCATTGAGAAATCTATTTATTATTTTATTAAAAATGATAATTTTGATTTTTGTCATGGAATGGTAAGGTCTCTTTCTGGGGTCACAGGGAAAAAAAGGAAAATGGGTAATCAAAACGCCGACTAGTTTCTAACGAGAAAGAGATGGAACAAAAAGCAAAATGGAAAAAAAGTCATCACTTAATTTCCATATCCAATTCCGAATTTTCGGACGATCCTTCCTTTACCAAATTCGTGTAATCAAATAGAATTTCAGACACACTTGTTACAACAAATTATAGATGATTAATTTTTGTTATATTATTCTTCCCCCTAAATTTCATATATAAATTATAGATTAACTTTTGTGGATGACGATGATGATCAAGATCCAAATTTGAAGTGTTGGATGATTCATTCTGCAACGGATCGTTTCTGGGTCGGTCTCTGTTTCCCTGACTATCTCCCCTAACGTTGCCTTATTCGTTTCTATCTCTCTCTCTCTCTCTCTCTCTCTCTCTCTATTCATGTTTGAAGTTTCTGGGTGTAATAGGGTCTGTTAACTACGTGGGGCAAATCTGGTTTGCAACTCTTTTTATCTTTTCCTGAGGATCTGATTGTGATTGTGATTTCGTGTATTACTTCAAATAGGTGACAAGAATTTGATGGAGCCATCTGCTTGAATTTCCTGTTTGATCACCAGTGCTGTTTTGTTTGATTGGTTAGAGAATTTTGGTATTTTGGGGTTTGTTTTGCAATGGGGGAGAAGTGGAGTGGCTTGACCTTTTGAGTTGGAATTTTTGCATGAAGGGTGTTGTTTGGTTGCTTATGATTCTGAAGAAAGGTTTATATCCTGGTATGAGCTATTTTTGTCTCCTTTGAATTTGGTGAATGTTTTCGGTTCATGTAATTTGACTTGGGTTGTTTGAAATATGCTGTGAAGTTATATTGTAGTGCTTGTTTAGTAGTGAAGAGTGATTTGTGAAAGTTGAATTGGTTGAAAGGTGGGAGAAGTGGGATTCATTTTATGAATTTTGAATTCAAGGGTCAATAGAGGTGGCAATTGATCTTTTTTCCAATTTTGGATTTGCTAATGAAGTTGTTTCCTAGGCTGAATGGAGAACCACAAACTGCCTCGACAAGGTTGGGGATTGTTTGTGGATATAGAAGAATGGACGTTCAGATTGTGAGAGTTTGAACCTAGTTGATTAGGATATCTTGGGTTGATTGCATTTCTGTTGGGGTTCTAGTTCTTTATTTTGGATTCATTCCCTATTCTGAACATGGTCTGTTAGGAGTGGCAAATGGACAAGTCATAATGAACGGCCAAACTAGATTGTTTGTCAATGGATGCAGTGGACAAGACTTTTTCTGAGCTTGTCAGTATTTTCAAATCATCGATTCCCTGGCAATCTGAGTCAGTAAATGTGTCTAGAGATTTTTGGATGCCCGATCAGAGTTGTAGAGTATGCTACGAGTGTGATTCACAGTTCACCTTATTTAATCGTAAACATCACTGTCGTCTTTGTGGGCGAATTTTCTGTAACAAGTGTACAACAAACTCGGTTCCTGCCCCATTTAGCAACCAACGGAATTCTTGGGATGAGTTGGAAAAGATTCGCGTTTGTAATTATTGTTACAAGCAATGGGAGCAGGGCATAGTTGCTTTTGATAACAGTATTCCGGTTTCCAATCTGGATAATAGTGCTTCAGGATCAACTTCAAGCGTGGCTAGCAGTAAAACCAGTGCCACTGCAACCAATAGTAATATTACTCTTTGCTCCGTGCCTTATTCAGTTGGGTCTTATCAACCAATGCAACAGGGTTCTGTTCTGAACCTTCATAAATCACCTGTGAAGGGAAAAGACCCCGTTACTGATAGGGAAGGCTTATCAGCTTTAGGAGGGAGGAGTGATCTTGTTGCAGACCTGGGTGATCCATTACCGAAGCAATACAGATTCTCAATAAACAGGTATTGTACTGTTTATATTAGGTTCACCAACAGAAAGAACTGATGCTTGATTGTTCATATTGATATTTCTTTACTCGGACATTCTTCATGTAGTTATATTTATATTTGTTTTCAGTCAACATATTCTTCATCATGCTCACAAGACATGACAAATTCAAAAGTGTTAATGCATTATAGGTTTAATTACTCATTTGGTCCCTATACTTGCACAATCTTTATGTTTTAGTCCCTACACTTAGAAATTACTCATTTTAGTCCCTATACGTACACTTACCCGTTTTGGTCCCTACCATCCAAAATTGTAGGGACTAAAACACATTAAAAAGTGCTTGTGTAGCGACTGCCACTTGTTAAAAAGCGTATGTACACAGACTAAAACGAAGAGTTTCTAAGTAAAGGGACTAAAACCTAAAGATTGTGCAGGTATAGGGACCAAATGATTGATTAAGCCTTTATTATAACTAGAATTAAGCTGGGGAGTCTTATAAGTGATGACATATACATTTTGTTCTAATGGGCATCAATAGTCATCAGGAATCCCTGAATCCGAATATGTGGATGTTATTTACTGTTTGACCTGTTATTTATTTGACTAGGGTTGCATTCTCTATCAACCAACAGTTTTGTATTTAAACTGTGTCAAGTCCATGAGTGCTGTTGCTTTTTCTAATACTTTGTCATGAATCATATGATTTTAACTTGTTTCAGGAGTGATGATGATGACGATGATGATGAGTATGGTTTATATCAGTCAGATTCTGATATGAGGCATTATCCTCAAGTGAATAACTACTATGTACAAGCTGAGCTTGATGGGATAGGCAACATTGATGGCTCTCAGAAAGTGGATCTTGATGGAGAAAACATTAATGCAAAACTCCCTTCAAACTACAGTTTTGACACACAGGGTTTGGAAGGAGCCCCAGTCATTGCCAAAAATGAAGATGAACCTTATATCTGTGATGAAAATGAAGCCCCTTCCTCATTATATGTTTCAGAGGATGTTGATACTGAACCTGTTGATTTTGAAAATAATGGACTTCTCTGGCTCCCTCCTGAACCAGAAGATGAAGAAGATGAACAGGAAGCTATTCTGTTTGATGATGATGATGATCATGACGGGAATGCCACCGGAGAGTGGGGCTATCTGCGCAGTTCAAGCAGTTTTGGAAGTGGTGAGTATCGACACAGAGATAGGTCAAGCGAGGAGCACAAGAATGTAATGAAGAATGTAGTTGATGGGCATTTTAGGGCATTGGTATCTCAGCTGTTACAGGTTGAGAACTTACCTGTCGAAGATAATGACAAAAACAGTTGGTTGGATATTGTCACATCTCTGTCATGGGAAGTTGCTACTTTATTGAAACCAGATATGAGCAAAGGTGGTGGGATGGACCCAGCTGGTTATGTGAAAGTCAAATGCATAGCATGTGGGAGCCGCATTGAAAGGTCAATACAATACTTGTACATATAATCTCTATGCTTCTATGTTCTATCTACCTGTGGTTTCATGTTCTTCTAGATCAGTTGATACAATTTATCAATTTGGATGGCATTTAGCAATGGGTTTTAAGACCTCATGATCCTCTTTCTCTTGTGCATATACACAATGTGTGTTTCTATGTACAAAATGTACCTCTCATAAATATAATAAACAAAAATATTCTAAAGAAATACTGATGTAGCTTTTGAAATTTTATTTCTGGTTCCAACTTCAAATAGAGAAAAAGGAAACTGTTTATAAAAGTAAACTAAATGAATTCACTGAAAAACAAACATTTCCAAAGAGTCAGGAAAATTGTTTGAGTATTAAAAGAAAAACACTAAATGAAAAGACATGCAATTACATTATATGTATAGTTTGGGGTTAGATATGCATGTAATGTGATGAGAGAGTATATGGAGGAAATACGAGATCAAACTGAAACTAGCATATGAAACCTAGAAAGCACTAAATGTTCTCTTCTGATTACTCATGTATCTCTTTCTTTATAGTTTATACTATAACATAGGATTAGGAATATGCAAATAATAAGAACATAAGTAGTTATTTTTTTAGTTTTCACAAAATCTGCATCATACTCATAAGCTAAAATTGAACATAACTTTAATTCACCTGTTTTTATGTTGATCACTAGGTCTTATCTCCTGTTTTACCCTCTAATATACTATTAAACTCTGTAATGGGTCAAAGAGAATATTTTGTGTGACATTCCTTGTATTCACTTTGCCTGACTTCTTGGATTCATATTCTTATTAGTATGGTGGTTAAAGGAGTTGTTTGTAAGAAAAATGTGGCTCACCGGAGAATGACGTCAAAAGTGGATAAACCTCGCTTATTGATCCTTGGAGGGGCTCTAGAGTATCAACGTGTTACCAACCTCTTATCTAGTGTAGATACCCTATTGCAGCAGGTTGTACATGTGTACCATTTTTTTATAGGTTACTTAAGTTTTTAGTCTCTAAAATTTTTCAATTGATTGGTCAAGGTCCCTAAACCTTTTAGTTCTTGAAAAAACATTAAATAATAAAACTTTAATGGAAAAAAGTTGAGGGACCTTAACTAGTAAAAATTTTGTTCAAGGACTAAAAACCAAAATTTGAAAAAGTTTAGTGACTAAAAACTTAATTAACCCCTTTTTACCCTTAGTCTGTTGCTTGTTTGGTTTCTGGTGCACATGATGCTACTGTCATGGGTTTATGCTTATGTTTTATATCCTTTTTCTAGGAAATGGACCATCTGAAGATGGCAGTGGCAAAGATAGCTTCACACCAACCAAACATCTTGTTGGTGGAGAAATCAGTCTCGCGATATGCACAGGAATATCTTCTTGCAAAGGACATATCTTTGGTTCTCAATGTCAAGAGCCCACTTTTGGAGCGTGTAGCACGTTGCACAGGCACTCAAATAGTGCCTTCAATTGATCATCTGTCATCACAAAAGTTGGGTTACTGTGAAACATTTCATGTTGAGAAGTTTCTTGAAGACCTAAATAGTGCTGGTCAGGGTGGGAAAAAAACAATGAAAACATTGATGTTTTTTGAAGGTTGCCCAAAACCATTGGGTTTCACAGTAAGTCTTAACTTTTCTTATGATTTTTATGTAATTTGAATATAATAAGAAAAAAGCCATCAGGGCTTCAGGGAACTCTAACTTTTAATTTCCGGATAATCTGTGATCTGTATACACTTATGCAAACACATGGATGATTGTCATCTTGTCCTTTTTATAACTTGAAATTTTAAGATAGTTGACACCTCACTCCTGACATGGTAACAAAGCCTGTCTAACCAAGTGGACAAGAGTTAGCCACCCCTAACCGCCAATTAATTATTTCAACAGAAAGTTGGCCTAGTGTTTTCCATGCTTCAAGCGTCCAAGTTATTGGGTGATGGGCATGTTAGAGACATCAATTAAGGATTCTTCTAATAGCTTAAGTTTTTGAAATAGTTTGTCTTTTGTCCTTGACATATTTTATTTAAAAAAAATCATCTAATAAGTTTAGTTGTTATTTAGATGGCATTTTATTGTAAATAAGTAATGGAGACTGTATGAAGAGTTCATTTATCTTGTGTTTCTAATTGAACAGATTTTACTTAAAGGTGCTGATATGGATGAATTGAAGAAGGTAAAACATGTGGTTCAGTATGGAGTTTTTGCAGCATACCATTTGGCTTTGGAGACATCTTTTCTTGCAGACGAAGGAGTCTCCCTGCCAGAAATTCCATTAAACAGTCTGGCCCTTCCAGATAAATCATCATCCATTCAGAGGTCTATTTCAACAGTTCCTGGTTTCGGCGTTGCTGACAATGAAAAGCCTCAAGGGCAAGAACCTGACACTGAACCACAGAGAACCAAAAGTCTCACAGCTGCTGATCTAGCCTCGTCAACCTGCAGTACAGGGCCATGTTTGTCTAATGGTGCTTCTCAAACTATGCCACTTGGATCAAGTCTCAACCATTCAACTGCCTTATACTCCTCCATTGTTGCTTCAGGAAATTCAATTCCAGAATCACTCCATAATAAGCTTCTTTCATGCACTAGTAGAGACACAAATGAAATGAACTCCAACCAACCTGTAGTGGAAGAAACTTCTAGAGTGGACAACATATTGGTTGTTGGGGATGATCCTACTGTAGATGACCCTGGATCTTCAGAGAAATTATATCAAGGCATGTCAGCTGACACTCCACAAAGTGGTGATAGCAAAATCTCTAAAAATCAATTAAGTGGGTCAGGATCTTTATCTCCAAAAGATGTTCAAAACCATCTCGAGAACCTTGGAATCACAAATGAAGAGCCAGTTCCCGTAAAAGAAGAGTTTCCTCCATCTCCCTCTGACCATCAAAGCATTTTGGTGTCTTTGTCCTCCCGGTGCATTTGGAAGGGAACTGTATGTGAGAGGTCTCATCTCTTTCGCATTAAATACTATGGCAGCTTTGATAAACCATTGGGTCGATTTCTGCGGGACCATTTATTTGATCAGGTAATTGTCTGTTTTAGGAATAAATATGTCCTTGTTATTTGAACTTGGCAGTATTTTTTACAGTTGTTGTTATTACTGTTCAGAGTTATCGATGCCATTCTTGTGAAATGCCATCAGAAGCACATGTGCATTGCTATACTCATCGACAGGGAACACTTACCATATCCGTCAAGAAACTACCAGAAATTATCCTACCTGGTGAAAGGGATGGAAAGATTTGGATGTGGCACAGTTGCTTGCGGTGTCCAAGAATCAATGGCTTTCCTCCTGCTACACAGAGAATAATAATGTCTGATGCTGCTTGGGGTTTATCACTTGGGAAATTTTTGGAGCTCAGTTTCTCAAACCACGCAGCAGCCAGCAGGGTGGCCAGCTGTGGTCATTCTTTACACAGAGATTGTCTTCGTTTTTATGGGTAATTATAGTCTTCCCTATTTTGGGGTTTGAACTAAACAAGTAATGGTCCAAGGTTTTTCAAGGTTGCCTATTTATAATGAAACTACCATGGCATGTGGTCTTGATCTCATTTCTATTTTGAACTTCTTGATTTAAGATACAAAGGTTGAATTTAAAAAATAAAACATTTTTTATCAGCCTGATTATGTAAGAGAAAGATTCTTATAACATCTTTTTGAAGGAGATATAGGGATCTCCTCTCATTATGAAAACCATACAAACTTATTCTGCTATTTAATGTTTTTTTTTTTTTGTGTGTGTGTGTGTGGCTAATATGTGTACTTGTATCAGTTTTTTTGTGTGTGTGGCATTCATTAATTCTTCATACTCACGAGTGATGTTTCTCTTGCAGATTTGGAAGAATGGTTGCTTGTTTTCGATATGCATCAATTGATGTTCACTCAGTCTACCTTCCCCCCCACACACTTATATTTGATTATGGGAATCAGGATTGGATACAACAAGAATCAGATGAGGTTCAATATTTGCAGTATTTGGATCTTAAAGTTTGGTCTTATGATACTGTACCTAATTTCTGGTTGTTACAGGTGGTCAATCGGGCAGAGCTTTTATTCTCTGAGGTCCTCAATGGTCTTAGTCAAATTGGAGAGAAAAGATCTAATGCACTCCAAGTCAGTAATGGCCATAAATCACCTGAATTAAGACGCCAAGTTGCTGAACTAGAGGGGATGTTGCAAAAGGAGAAACTAGAATTTGAGGTGGGGTCTTCATTAATTATACTTCAATTTATAGCTTCATTCAGTCAAGTTCCTTGTCTAGTAGTGCCTTGTTTAGTGATTAATTTTGTTACTAGTAACTGTTAGATATAAAATCATCCGTGTGTTAGAATATTAGAAACATTCTGTTTTATTAAATACTATAATTGAAACAACATATAAATAGTTTGAAAGGTTTGTGGTTGAATCATTCTCTCGTCTATTTACATAGGAAACTCTTCAAAAGATTTTGAACCAAGAAAAGAGAAATTGCCAACCTGGGATTGATGTTCTGGAAATTAATCGATTGTGGAGGCAGTTACTTTTTCAGTCATATATGTGGGATCACCGCCTTAATTATGCTGCCAACTTAGTCAATTCCAACTATGAATCTGGTTCAAGCAGTCCAATTTCAGAGTATAAGGAGAAACCTACTGATGAAAATCAGATGAGCATTAACTCTATTCATGGTGATCAAAAGCTTAACGGTAGCCCCAGCCATGGAGGAGGAAGTGTAGTAGTTGATGGAAAAATTTCACATGATGCATTGCATCAAGAAATTGACATGACCAAAAATAAAAATCATGAGAAAGATGATGAATCTAATCTTCCAAACAGCAAAAGCATAAATGATCAATCCAACCTTTTAGAACCTGAATTGGGTGCTCGCCAAGCTCTCTCTGATGGGCCATTTCCTGTCATTCCTAGTTTGTCTGAAACACTTGATGCAAAATGGACTGGTGAAAACCACTCAGCATATGGAATTCAAAAGGATAACAGTTCTGTAAATCCTGATATACTTATGGCAGATGCTTTGACGACCAGTGCACAAAAGGAAACATATTATCTAGGGGATCATACAGAAGATCAAAATGGTTCCAAGAGTTTCTATTCTTCTTTCAAAGGTCATGATAATATGGAAGACTCTTCAAACTGGTTAGGAATGCCCTTCTTGAACTTCTATCGCCAATTTAACAAGAACCTTTTTGCTAGTACACAGAAGTTTGATACCCTAGTTGACTACAATCCTGTTTATGTGTCATCTTTCCGGAAGCAGGAACTCCAGGGTGGGGCAAGGCTACTTCTGCCAATTGGTGTAAATGACACTGTAATTCCAGTATTTGATGATGAACCCTCAAGTATTATAGCTTATGCCTTAATGTCACCAGAATATCATCTCCAATTGAATGATGAAGGAGAAAGGCCAAGAGAAGGAAATGAGTTCACTTCATATTTTTCTGACTCAGGCACCTTGCAGTCATTCTCATCTGTTGATGAAACAGCTTTTGATTCTCAGAAAAGTTTTGGATCGATTGAGGAAATGATATTTTCCATGTCTGGGTCTCGTAATTCATCAATATTGGACCCAATGTTATATACTAAGGCTATGCATGCTAGAGTTTCCTTTGGAGTTGATGGTCCCCTTGGCAAGGTAAAATATTCTGTGACTTGTTACTATGCCAAGCGATTTGAAGCCTTAAGAAGGGTCTGTTGTCCTTCAGAGCTCGACTATATAAGGTCTCTGAGTCGCTGTAAGAAATGGGGAGCTCAAGGTGGGAAGAGTAATGTATTCTTTGCAAAAACTTTGGATGATCGATTTATCATCAAACAAGTTACCAAAACAGAGCTTGAGTCATTCACTAAATTTGGTCCTGAATACTTCAAGTACCTTTCTGAATCCATAGGCACTGGAAGTCCAACTTGCCTGGCAAAGATTCTTGGCATATACCAGGTACTTGTTTCTGAGCCTTACATTTTTTTTCTTTTTCTTTTGGTTTTTGGACCTCAAATGTCATAGCTTCAATTACTGGTGAAAATGAAAACCAGTTGGGTTCATTTATAAAATGAAAATTTTATTAGAAATCAAGCCTATCTAGGTTGTCCAAATAAGTTTAATAGGTCATATATCTTTCGAAAATGGCGCTGATAATTATAAGTAGCAGAATACCAAAATTTTGTTAAAGCATCTCATATGAACATAATTATAAATTTCATATACATAATACATCCAATTTTCCAGAAGTGCTTTATACAGGTTACCAAAAACTGAAATAATGTTTAACATGTTAAATATATGATGACAAAAAAGAGATTCCAACTAACCATGCGATAAATCATCTTTTTAAGTTTATTAATTATTGGATTGATGATATATAATTCTGCATTTTGCTTCACATGATTATCTAATATCTTAACCACTTAATTTTTGGATGCCATTCTCTTTGAAAGGTTACATCAAAGCATCTTAAAGGAGGGAAGGAATCAAGGATGGATGTTTTGGTTATGGAGAATCTTCTGTTTAGGAGGACTGTGACAAGACTTTATGATCTTAAAGGATCTTCCAGGTCTCGGTATAATGCAGATAGTACCGGGAAAAACAAAGTTCTACTGGACCAGAACTTAATTGAAGCAATGCCAACTTCTCCTATTTTCGTGGGAAACAAAGCAAAAAGATTGTTAGAGAGAGCTGTCTGGAATGACACTGGTTTTCTTGCTGTAAGTCTTAACTTTATCTGTGACATTCTTTCTTCTCTTAATTGTCACCTTTTTCTTTTCTTGCAAAATGCACACCATATTATGTTCATCTCACATGAATCTGTTTTCCTCTTGTGCAGTCAGTTGATGTGATGGACTATTCTTTATTGGTTGGAGTGGATGAAGAGAAGCATGAGTTGGTTATTGGAATCATTGATTTCATGAGGCAGTATACCTGGGACAAGCATCTTGAAACATGGGTAAAAGCTTCAGGCATCCTTGGAGGACCAAAGAACACTCCTCCAACAGTTATATCACCCAAGCAATACAAGAAAAGGTTCAGGAAAGCAATGACCACTTACTTTCTCATGCTTCCTGATCAGTGGTCTCCTCCTTCTATAATTACTAGTCATTCTCAGTCTGATTTTGGTGAAGACAACACACAACCTAGGACTCCAGCTGAATGATTCTTTGTTTTGTGTTTCTGTAAATTTTACTTTCAATTTGGGGAATTAACTCCTCAAATTTTATATTAATTTTTTTTTTTTTTTCCCCTCTTAAATGATATTAGGAATTCTTTTGGTTCATTTGTAGTTTTGTCAACTAGATATTATCAATTATTTGTTAGAAGATGCCAAAGAAGGGCTGTTAGCACTTTAGCAGCCAAGGATGTTTGTCTGGGGTAAAAGTATTTGATGACCTCTGGATGAAATCTTTGTACAAAAGCCTACAGTAACGTTCTAGCAACACGTTCTATACATGTATATGACTTAAATTTCTCAGACATGCTCTTGAATTTCTCAAATATCTTTGCAATTACCATGTTGTGCTTTACTTCAGATTTTATCATGGTAGCTTTTTTATTGTTTATCAGCTTAACTTAAAGCTATGAGAAGAGGAATGACATTAATTTAAGCTATAAAAGATAAATAATGATTTTCATTTTATAATTGTCATGCATTTGGATTTTATTTATTGTAAATTTAAACATCAGGTGATTTTTTTTGTAATATGATATATTATTTGTTAGTAAAATTATTCAATCTAAAACAATACATTGTAGATGTAGTATATACATTATTATCGAAATAGAGGTAGAGCTCACATTTTGTAAAAAGTTGTATGGTCATAATTTTTTTCATGAAAGTATGAATGATGAGATCAATTTAATTTAATTGAAAAATATTTTTTGTATTGATTAATTTTTATACTTATTAG
>PYAF01001402.1:220049-246394 GCA_007407185.1 Glycine tomentella | reverse complement strand
TTTATATATATATATATATATATATATATATATATATATATATATATATTCAATAACTTTGTATAATATGTTGTTTTTATTTATTTAAAAATGTTGAATTATAATATATCACAATAATTATATTAAATATTGTAAAATTTGAATAACAATGAGAAAATAATCAGATTATTCATATTCCTATATATTTTTAAAAGTATATATTACATTAATTAACACATGAATGAGATATCATGATTTTAGATTAATTTAAATTCTTGTATATATTATCGAATATATGAAAGGATTTTTTTAATCTAACAATAGATTTTAAAATACAACTATTCAATAAAAAGTTATTAAATGATTAAGAGTAAATGTAACTTAGTGTAGTGTAAGCTAATTCTTTTAAAAAAATGTCATGTTTATATTATAAAGAATTTGAAGTTTTAGCAAGTATTGTGATATCAATGGTCATAATTTATTTTAAGAATTGAATGTATTGAAAGAATTATTCACAAAAGAGATTAACATTACATTAAAAGTATTATATTATACAAATATATTATATTGTTTTCTTTGTATTTTTACTTGAAGAACACTATAGGTCTTTAGGGTGTAGAAGACTAGTATGCCATATGAGATGATCCTTGATTTGATATCAAAGATATATTTTAGTAGAGGTGACAACACAAGTTTCTCTATTTTAGACAAATTAAAGATTATTGGATGTAGATGATAAGTTATAATGAATTAAGTTAAAAGAACTCAAATTCAATTCAGGTCTCTAAAACCCAATCCAAATTTAATGAAACCTTACTTTTCATAATTTTTGTAGGAATTTGCTAATTAAGCCCAAATAAGACCATGATTAAATGGTTTATACTTTATTTAGACTCGAAATTTAAAATCTAAGTTTTACATTTTATTAGTAGGTTGGAAACTTGGCTAACCTAATCCATTTTATTGTCTCTAATTTTAGAGGATTCTCTTACTAATTGTTTAGAGCTAAGATGTCTTATGTTACTTACAGTTTAATGAGTGATAATGAACAATTATTAGTTTATTAAGACTCATTATGAAGAAAATAATTCTGGTAAGCAAGAGATTAGTTACTATAGCCAAGTCCACAATCTTCTTAACAAAGTCATTCAAATCAGATAGGTTTGCTCTTCAATGGTACGAAAAAATAAGGTACATGCATTACTTATAGAATAGTAGTAATAATATCTACAATTGCTATTAATATTGAAAGAGATGTTTCGAAATTAAAATTACTCAAATACTTGCATCATGGCAGAACTTATCCATTCTAAAGGGGCTTCTATAGGCTTGGAATATGGGTGAGAGAGTTATTCCATCCTATACCAACTTTCAGGCGGCCATCCAGATCAAAATTAATGACAGTCTCAAACTCTCAATACTCATCATTTATTGCCCCTTTGCTCCAAAATACTATTAAAGATGTTTTGGCTCATGATTAAAGTGTACGTCTGGTCCATACTCTTAGAGAAATGAAGGTAATGAATTTGTTGACCATTTGACCAAGTTGTGTGCCATGCACTGTGAAACTCTGCCTCTGAGCATGTCCTTTGTGATACTTATATTTTTGCTTCAATACTAAAAAAAATTATCTATAGACACGGCTCAATAGTATGCTCTCTATGTATTAACCGATATTTCTTATTTTAAGAAAACCAAATAACATCATTTGCTTTTAAAAGTAATAATTGTAGACTCTAAGTGGATGTTGCTCAATTGATAATATACATTGAATTTGTAGAAAATTATAATCCCTTCAGAACACATCCTTGAAGAAGGACACAAGGTCTAAGTGTGACTAAATTTGGGATGGTGAATTACTTTTATAATTGGTCCAAAAAATCAAAACTTACAAAAATATTTTAAAATCCTACCAAAAAGTCAAATGACTTAATTATATTTGTTAAAAAAAGTAATAATTATACAACATCTATACTTTTCATATTCCTCCCAAACATCAAACAAGGAATATGCAATTAAGTTAGATATTTAAAAAAATTTCGTTCACAATAATTTTATTCTACTCGAACTTGATTCATTAATATAACATAATTCATAATCATAATATATACTTGCAGAAATATAAAATAAGTTTAATTACAATTAAATTTTAAGAACTGTAAATTTATAAGGTGATGTGCGTGTCTAGAATGTCAGTTTCATTCCAGTGTCAAAGTCCCTGTGTTCACATCAATGCATGATTTAAATGGTACCTAATTAAACAGATAAAGATTCCATAGACTCGATTTAAAGTAGAGTTGAATTATTCTAATTAGGACAAAATGACAATGAAAACCTAAGATATTTTAAAAAATTCTCGAGGGGAGCCACCTCGTTGAAAAAGTAGCTCCGGCCCACTGCTTGGTCTTCTTGATTTGTTTCCCTTGCTCTTCCAAATTCATCTTTCTTTTTTCATTTTCATCATACACCTATTAAACACAGACCACTCATTTCTCATTTGGTGCTCTAAAATCTTAATATAGGATTATTTTTTTTAGCAACATAAGCTTTTTTTCATATTTGATAAAAGAAAATAAAAATATTTCATAACCTTTCAAGATTTTTAGCATGTGGATCAAAATTGTTTCAACCTAATAAGTTGATTCAATTCGAGTGCAAGTCATAAATATAAAATTACAATAAATACTTAGAAATAAATACTTAGGAGGGAGAATTATGTTGCTGGTAAATCTATAATAGTTCTACTAAACTCAAAGTTATCTTCGGTAACCATATTACTTTTGGCCCACGAGGACTGATTTAAACTCATGATAATACAGCTATAATTGGTCCTTGCCACAGTCAAGTTCTTTGCTTTGTGAGTCATAATTAACTTCCTTCCATTTATCAGATAATATAAGATTCTGAATTTCTGATGTGAAACTATATGGGCAGATTGAAAAGAAAAGTATACAAGAAAAGCATCATCACGCACTGCCAATTTGTACAACTTGCATGAAAAATGTGCTGAAGACAGCACATGTCCTATTTGATTCACCAATTACAGCATATTCGTGTGCTATTATTCCTTTCTGATACATATTAGCGCTGCATGTAACTGTTAAAGCCTTTGAGAGTGACAAAAGCCTGATTACTTTGGAATGAGTTAAAGCCATTTATTGTAGTTTAAATCCTCTTGTAGATGAAGAGCACCTTTAGCTAAATGATTGATTTCTTCTCCTTTAACAATCTGAAGCCAACTTTGTTGTGGTAGAAGATTCATGATTTCAACATCCCTGAACCAGCAAATTAAATTCCCTGTAGTTAGATAAGTATACAAAGTACTAATTTGGAGTTGAATACCCTTTCTCTCTTTTTTAAGGTGAGGGGATGGTCTTGGACCATCATGGTCTAATCAATCTCCAAGTAACATATAATCAAGTGTTATTAACTTCTTTTAAATGAATTTTTTTGTTTAAATTGCACTTAATATTGATAAGAACTATAGACACGTGGTCTGGGATTGTCTATAGTTGTTTCTAACTGAGGGAGTTAAGTACTAGGTTGGATAAGATTCTCTACCTTGGGTGATGAGTTGGCCTAGGAATTCGGTGATAACGAGGCCCTTCATCGTACCCTTCACAAATAATTTCTCCACTTTCATCTTCATAGCAAATTATGCCCTGCGATTGGTCCTCATAAATCTGTTTAGGAGCAAAATAGACATCAATTAACACAGTACTCAGTCTAATTTGTGTTTATCAATTAACCATATAGGACTTGTTAAACATATGGTTTTTCATCTTGGTAAGAGTAACAATCATAAAAAAAAAAAAAGCCTTGCATATAGATACAGATATACGAGTATAGTATTGAAGAAAATATAATAAGATATTGACCTTGTTCTTGATGGATGATGTGATTCTCAATACTACTGGACCAACCGATGCCTTTTTCTGTGGGACGCAACTTCGTTTGGACATCAACTCTTTGTTTGTATATTTCAGAAATGAACCATATTTCTGAAGTGAGATTTGAGCTGATGAAGAATAACTGTTAACTGCCATCAATTCTAATTCTTCAAGAACATGAAGAAGGAGGATAAGTAGAAGAAAAGGAATAAAAGTGTTGATGGATGGCTTATTGATATATAGTAATAATTAATGTAATGATCACATCACAAAATAAATTAGTTATTAACAGTGAGCATCGGTTTGGTGGGCTTGCTCATGTAATACTTTCAATTATTGATGGACCATGTCTTGTCACGATGCATTGACATTAATATATTAGTGGATAAAAGTTGCTTATGCCTTTAACGATGATATATATACAATTGTTTAACACATTATTTTTCTACGATCTTAATATTTTTTTATTTAATATTATCTTATAAATTATTACATCATATTACTTATCATATTTTATATTTTTTTTTCATCCTATTTCTTACTGTATACACTTTTCTTATGTCTTGTCTTCCATTCCCGGTGAACTTCAGACCACGGGATTGGTTGGCCTTCATAGAAGAAAAAAGTTGTACCATATATTTTTTTTTAGATACAAATTAACCTTTCTTTGAATTCTACTGTGGGTACTAATTCAGCAAATAGTAAACTTTAATAATAGGTGATACAGCCTGTGTACTAACGTGTCACCATATAAGGTGGCATTAATGAACTTCATATTGTTTCCATTATGATGTTTAAAAGCAATACTCTATTACTTCATTTCCACATGCATCGTGTAGAGGAACGTATCATTTATAAGTGAGATAATGTAAGAAATAAAACAACCATACAAGAATTCACCTAAAAAATTATAACTAGACAAGGTTATAACTAAGATCGAATTTCGTCATGATTAAGGAAAATTAAGTATAAAAAATCAAATGAAATTAATAAAAGGAAAGTGGGAGATATGT
Source organism: Glycine tomentella (assembly GCA_007407185.1). Classification (NCBI taxonomy): domain Eukaryota; kingdom Viridiplantae; phylum Streptophyta; class Magnoliopsida; order Fabales; family Fabaceae; genus Glycine; species Glycine tomentella. The sequence goes on along the minus strand of PYAF01001402.1, from coordinate 241,512 downwards.
CCACAAGTGGAAATTAGATATATAGCATACTAATATTTTTAATTTGTTTATTATAGTTATTGTTTGAAGTGAATCATTATTTTTGTCTTTAAGGAATTGGTCATTTTAGTCCTTGAAAGAAATAATTTTTTCAAGAATTCCTAACTTCAATCTATTGGTCATTTAATCTCTGACTTAACTGGTGTTCGTTGACATCAATTAATAGAGATGTTGATATGACACGCTAAGTGTCATAAGACACACATATAACATCATTATAATGACTCAATATCTAAAAAAGAAGTAAACGCAAATTCCTTTTTGGTGATGAAAACCTAATCGTTCACAATAAGAAGTGAAGAAGTTCCTCCTAAAAGTGAAGAGGAATTCTTAAAGAAATAATTTGGTTCCGCATTATCATGGAGGTGATGGAGGTAATGAGCAGTGACAGATCGAGGGACATATAGACACGGTTTGATGTTGATGATGCATTATATTAACATTTGATGTGTGTTAATTTTTTATGTCAACGATTTATTTATTTTTGTTAATATGATACATATGTTACTAGTATATATAGACATGAAATGCCTATACTAACAATTTAATTTTCAATAGACGAAGTTATACTAATGGAGGCAAATCTAACATCAATCCATTAGTGTGAGCCAAAAATTTCCATTAGTGATTATATCTTAAAATTTTAATTTGGAAGTTATTGTAAGTATCTATATATCAAGCTGTATCCATTTTTCGTTTTTATATTTATAAATACTGGCTAAGTCATCACTTGCCGAGAGTTCTAGATAATTATTTTATGACTGGATTGTACCAAAAGATAATATGTTTCAATTTTCAAAGAAGAAATAGTCAACATATGTAAATTTATCAAAATAAACTTAACTATTTTCACAGAGAGAAAAAAACTTAATTATATATTGAAGCTAATGTGACGTTATATTTAATTTATAATAATTGTTTATGTCATCATTAGATCATGAGAGTGTAAGAGTAGGAAACCCAATTTTTGTAATCAAATGCAGTACGAAGCATATATATTGATTGGCCTTCTATTGTGCACTGAAGTCTGAAGTGGTTGGATAATGAAAAAATGCAAGGCATTTAAATATTTCAGTTCTCCACATGGCATCTTAAGGTTGGAAGGGAATATGTAGACCAAACGCAATAGTTAATGCGTATTGCATCTGACTCTACATTAAATACTAATTCTGACGTGTGTGATAGTGATTATATATTTTACGTGCAAGAAATAAATGAATCAAGTTTGTGAGAAAATGCAGATTCAATTCACTATTCCTAGAAAAGTTGAAAACAAAAGATTCCTTCTATTAGTTGAGTTGAGTGTGCAAGTTTCCTTTTTTAAACATTTTTTATATGTGAAACAGTGAATCATATATGGTTATTATTGGCATATTGCTTCCCACAAGTGACAAGTAGGTTTTTCTTAACGATGACAAATCATAAACCGTGGGCGATGGGCCCTTACAAAGCTTTCAAATTACCTCAATTTTTAGGTGTCTGTTTCCCATCCAAATCATCCTTATTCCTTGCAGCTAGATTTTGTGGTTTGGCACCATCTTCCTTTTTTTTTTTTTAAAGTTGGCACCATATTCCTTGGACCTATATAGCTTCTTAAAAAGAGTGAAATTTCTTCTTAGAAACAAACATTTTATTGATGTACATGCTAATTAAATAAATTTCATGCATCAATAATACCAGTATTAATATTTTTTTATGAACAAAACTAGTAGAACCACGAGGTACTTCCAATACTATTAGAAAGGACGAAAATGACATCTTGGAATTGTTAACAGAAATTCATTTAGAATTACTGTGAAGCCTAAACTGCTAGCAGTTTTATGCCTTATAAATACATTTTAACGGAGATCTTCATAAAAAGGGTTGCTCACCGAGCAGAATTTGATAGTAATGCCATATAAATGCACTTTAACAGAGAAATAACAAAAGAGATGCTTTGAAAAAAATAGGTTAGAGTTGCTTGTAACAATGACACAAACTTGCTTTAAAAAAAAAAAAAAAACAATGACACAAACCTGCAGTCAAAAAACCTGAAAAGTCACATCTGAAATGTAGAACCAAACATACTATTAGATTTTATGAGTAGTTGTATCATCATTTTATATACATGGATCTGACCATTGAGAAAAGGTGTATTCAGATTCTAAATAAAATAGAAACCTACAATGTCAGCAAGAATAAAATAAAACAAAGCTCAAGGCTACCACTGAGCTTGCACCATTGTATGGTGCACTGATAAGGATATGGGAACAACTTCAATTTTCATGGCCCATCCCATATATGTGTGATACTTACAATACCAGAGTAGTTGTTCTCTTAGATTCTGATCCAATATCTTCCTAGTGCTCTCTTATTTCTGGCGTCAGCGTGGCAATATTGTCAAAAGGACTACCATAGAGGGAAAAGATAATTACAAATATGAGATGAAGAATATTAAACACAGAATATAGAAACACTTAATATTATATCATCAGCTATGAAAGCAACTTTTGTTATTTTTGTTTCACTGGGTAGACTGCAGCGATGAAAGAACTTTTTACAGCACTTATCTTCATCGACAAATATAAATTCAATTTTTTATCCTTTCATTTAAATATTTTCCTCTTAAATTTGTGTCAATAGGATACGAGAAAAGTCAAATGTAAATCTTAATCACCTCGCAAAAATGTTTGCTCTCACCGATTTACTAGTTACAATCAGTTAGCCGTTAGTTAGATCAAATCTAATGCAAATGCTTATATTAGTTCTTAAAATGAAGCAACTTGAGAATGTTATTAGAACAAATGAGTTATCTTGTACAAGAACAGTTGCTTAACCATTAAAAAAAATCAAGTTAAATTAGAAGTTCATGTGAGTGAAGAAATAAAAAGGAACCTATTAATAATAGGTTAAGAACTCAAGTTAGGTTCTACTGTTGGAGTTAAAATTAGAAAGTGTACTTAAAACTTATTTGACAACAAGAGAAGTACTAAAAAAGAGATAAAAATCTAGATCAAGTTCTTGAATTTGGGATCCCATTCTGTTAAACCATACAAATTTTTTTATAATAAATTTGTTCCATCTTGACAAGAGATTCAGAAAATTTTCTTGGCTAAATCTAGATGGGTGAAAGTGAAATGAAAATCTGTAAAAAAAGAAAGGGAAATAAAAAAAGAAAGAGAAATAAATCACAAAATTTAAAAGAGACAGTTTGCTGATCCACTATACTTAGCTATATATAGATGTCTGTCCAAAATAGCTGGATGGTCACATAATGCAGGAACCAACAAAGACAGAGATGAGCTAATCATAATAAGCATTCCACCAAAAAAATAAAAATAAAATTACCACAAGAAAGAAACCTCTAGGATAAAAGTTATCGCCTGCTAACCAAAAGATTGAGGATTTCCACTTTCCAGGGTTGCAGACTTGCAGTGAAGTATCTATTTTCATCTAAAAGAGAAGTGAAAAACGAAGAGAAGTAAAAGTGCAGCATGTCACATAACATAAGTGTGTATCTACTTGTGCAAACTTGGAGGTGAGAGAGATTAACTAAAGCTAGAATTTACCCCACTCAACCTTTGGGGGGAAAATTTCAAAGATAGAAATAGTACATATTATATTTCTGTCATCATCTGATGAAGTAACTTCCTTAACCAAAATGATGAAAATCTACCTGCTCTATTGGATCACTTATAAGTTATAAGCATTAACATATGCAGACTAACAGTGAGAAAGTCTAAACTAAGTTGAAATGATAATACTAGGAACCAACTCATGCAACTACACTGCCTCAAGAATTGTATAATATAGGGGGAAAAACATTATTCAGACAGGCCCATGAAGAATATAAATTGGTGACAGCATAACCAACAGTAAAAAAAAAAAAAAGAGTGGGATAATTCCTAGTTTCCAACAGACAAAAACACGTAAAACAAAATCTACAAAAGCAAGTAAGACAGCAGAGCAAGGAAAAGAAAGCACAAACCTACAGGGAAGGAGGAATCAGAGAGAGAAAGCCATTGAATTTGGAAAAGAGGGGAAGCAAATACTGACACTGAACAATTGCATGGCTGAAAAGGTTCCTGGTCCTGCTGCAATTAGTTTCCAACGGATTTTCGCGGCTTATTTTTACTTTATTGAATTTTCTTTTATATATTTGTTTTACTTTGTAAAATCATCTAGAGTTAAATTATTCTTAGTTAAAATATTTTAATTTGCTGTTAGTATTAGATGTTAAAATGATAAATATACTATATTAAACTTAATATTACACTTATATTATTTCATGGAACTTAGTTAGATTCTAAAACCAAATTTTAAGATGGTATTAAGTTTGTCCTAAATCTATTGTTTGATCACCTACGTCGTCACGCTGCAAACGGATACTTTTGAAAGTGAATTAAAAAGTTGTCTTAATCAGAGTCACCCCTAACCCGCCTATAAACATCCAAGTCAATTTTTCATGAGTTAAACTCAAAACCCAAACTCAGAGATACACTAAAGATTCAATTATACCTGTGGCAAAAATTCGGTTATATCTCAGGCTGGCCTCATTGACTTTTCAGTCTTGGGTCCTGCCTGGTTACCACAATTTGTAACTCTTCTTCAAATTCAATTGGAATACCATTGACAAGAGGGAAATTGGTGTGAGATTCAAAACCATTGACATTGGCCAAATAACCAAGAGGTAATGTGACCCCACATGAGCATCTATTTCCGTAACATCCATGATCATGGATGAAGTGGCACAAATACATCTTTTAAATGAGATGAAGAGAAAGGATCAAGGGTGTACTTACATATTTGCCTTGGTATTTCAAATATTTATTAGCAGCCAGAAAAATAGGCTAATTACCTTTGTAAAACTGAAACAAATACATTCTTTAAACTAAGCATGAAAGTCTATGCTATTTGATATTTTACATGCAACTTTACCTTCAAAATTAAATTAAACAGAGGCGACTGTCTTGGATACCCTAAAGAAGAAGCTGTAACACTAGAAGTGAAATAACATGTTCATTTGGCATGCAAACTAAGCCTATGATAAAGCTTGGTTCACCCAAGAAGTAGAACTAGACACGACTTAGATTTAAGTCAAGTAAAAAAATTACTGCAATTAGTGTAATTAATAAATTAGATTAGTTAGGCGAAGAGTATCTGGTTCACATTATGAGTTGTACTTTGAATTCAATTCCCTGAAATAAAAAAATAGAGTTGTTTGAGTTTCATCTAATGATTCTGATTTATTGACTATAGATCAGTTTCAATTCTTAGCGTATGGAAATTCTTACTCTATTGTTTTGCCCGAGAAAATAACATGCATAATTGATTGAGTGAAGGGAAGAAGAATAAAAGAAGCCCCGTACGGTATCCTAGTAAAGTCGAGAGATTCTCACCTTCATAAATAAAATAATGACGACCAAAATGTAGAAGAGCATTATCTGTAGGATTTGGATTGATTTTCATAAATTTATAAATCAATTCAATTAAATTTGAAAAGGTTGGTTTGAGTCAATTTTTTAAAAAAATTAAACAATTTAAATCAATATGTTTGTAAACGATTTAGGTTGGATTGGATCAGTAGATCAAAACACTTAATTTTATCTGTTCTTTTTTTAAAATAATATTTTATAAGTAAAATTTTTTATTAAATGAATCAGACACAAAGACATAACTTTTTATTGTTATATTTTTTATTAAAATGAAATTTTTTATGTAGTTACACCTCACTCCACTCCACTTACTCTTATCTATTATCAGGGATGTGAAATTAAACACATCATATTCAAGATAAGAAATTTCAATAAATATGGTAAGGATGGATTTTAAATACTTTTTTCTACCAAAATCAATGAGATATTAGAAGGTCTATTATTTGTAAATAAATTCAAAATATTTTTAGAAACCAATTTCAAGTAACTTTAATTAATAAAACACTTTGTCTCTTGGCAAAAAATTAAATTTAATACAAATTAAATAATTAATTAGAAAAATGGTGTAAATGAAAAAATATTTAGCAAAATGGGACAATCATTCACGCCCATTTGGGACGTGTTTAAACACGCCCATTACCATTTTTCTAATTAATTATTTAATTTGTATTAAATTTAATTTTTTACCTTGTCTCTTTGATCCTGAAAATTTAGGATAAGTTAATGTTTACTCAATTCAGGTCGATAAGTCTACGTAATTAATAGAATTTGATTTTTTAATAAAATATATATTATATATCACATATATTAATGATAATAATAATTTAATACAAATTAACGGGTGAAAGGACTCACATATTAAAATTCGTCACCTCATCTAAAACTCAATAAATTTGTTTAATTTGATCCGAACGAATCCAACCATAAAAATTATTTAATCCAAACTATTTAAATTAATTTACTTCAATTCAAATTTTTAGATGAGCAGCACACGTAGACATCCTTAATTATAATACTCCACAAAAAACATTAAATAAATAGCGCGTACGTTTATGATAGCATAAAAATTATATAGTATTTTGCTCACCCAAGGAGTTTTCTATTTTATTTTCATAACAGCTTTTTAAGAAAAATAATTTTATAGAGTCAGAAACAATTATTCCTTTCATTTATTTTCTTATAATATTATTTTACATAGATAAAAAAATAATATTAATAGTTTTACAAAATTATTTTTATTAAATAGATAAAAGAGAATAGTATTAATATAAGATTTAAAAACTAAAATGACATTTATTAGAAATATTAATATAAAAAATAATTAATGTTACATTAAAAAATTAAATACAATATTTATTTTGTGATATTTTTCTCTCAAATAGAACACTTATTTTAAAATGAAGTAAACATAAATGATGAATTAACTCTTTTGAAAATTTTATTTATTCACATAAAGTTTAAAGCTAACCTTTTTAGGGAAGATTTGACACGTATCGCTTAAATTAATTACCCATTTCTGGTGAAAAGATTTTTTTATTTTGTCTCCTTAAGAGAACACATATTTTCCACCAAATACATTTTATTCAATCTGTAGTTTAACTGTTAATTGATCTAGATGTTTGTATCGAGACGCAGTGAAGAGAATTATAATTACTCAAGACACAATAGAGAAAAATCTGTGATAGGATGATTGATGTGACAGAGATATAAAAACAAAATTGTATATAAAGAACATATTATATGAACAGTATAATTAGTTATAAGTTATAACACATTGATATTATTCTATTTTGCATTTTTCTTGGTCTGTTTCATTTTGATGTTGTTTCTTTCTTAAATTATTTCCTTTGGAGGTCCAAAAGCTCACTCTTGTGTTGATGATGTACTCTTTCGTCTCCTTCCTCTTTCCATCCATGTCCTCGAGATAGGAGGGTTTGTGAGTTGTGACACACAACACAACACATAGTGGCCTGGCCTGAAGATACAAGACAGAACTCTGTTTTTGGCTCCTTGCATGTGAGTCAAGTCATTGGTGTACTTATTATTATTATAGACCCCGGTTCCAACCAAGTCTAACACCCCTTTTTCCTTGTTCAGTATTCTGTTCTGTTCCCACTGCCTCCACGGTCACTTTCCCCTGACCCACACTTCAAACATCATATGAAACTAATGCAAAATTTCCAAATAACCGAACCACACCACTAGAGAGTACAGAGTAGAGAGACACTCCATTCCCATTTCTCTTACTTCAAATTCACTGTGCCATGCCATGGACCTCCCCAGCCACAAATTCTTTCAACCTCCATCTACATTGGCACCACATGGGGTAAGAATCCTCATACACTTGATAATAATAATAATAATGTCCTATGAAGCCATTTCATTTCTCACTCACTTTTTTCTTCTTCTCCTTTTTGAGACTCAGGAAGCACTACTCACTGAGAGCAACATGAGCTTGTATGGGAAAAGCAAAGACAACCCTTTTGCTGATGACTTCCCTGACCCACTTTGCAAGCTCAACCTTAAAGAAACCTCGGAGTTTGTCAAGTCATTGCCTTTGCCAATGCCAAATGGCAGAGCTGAAAGCAAAGGCCACTCTGTTTCACAACAGAGGAGGCTACTAGATTCACCCTCCACACCTGGAAGACCAGTTTTCACCTTCAGCTCTGGCCTTCCAAGAAAGAGCTTCCCTTCCAAATGGGATGATGCAGAGAAATGGCTCATGAGCACTTCTTGCCATGACTCACCTGCTCACAACAACACTGCGAAGGTGTCAGTTTCAGACTCCTCAAAGGTCACAACCAGACAACAACAATGTGGTGATGATGTTGGCTTCAAGCAGCAAATGGAAGGTTTCTCGGAGAAATCAAGGGTCACAGAAGAAAGGGTTTCGTCCAAAGCAGTCCCAAACTTCCCTTGGTCTCCTTCTTTGGACCACCACCATAATACACTCAGCACTTTCCATGGTGTTAAAGACATTGTACTAAAAGGTGGGATATCACAGACTTAACTTCAAAATTTAACTTTATCCCCCTCCTTTTTCCTTGCCTTCTTTATGTTTTTTCCAATCTACCCTTTTAGCCATCGTTGTCTTCCTGTTTCTGTTCCCTTTTGTCTTTATTATATTCTTTTATTTTCATAGACTTTATATTGTGGGTAGGTTGAATATTAAAATTTCTTGCAGTTTCATTGTATTCTGAGCTGTGAGCATGATGGTAGCTTGTGCTGATACTGTTTGCAGCTTCTGACATAACCTAGGATCATATATCTCATGTATCCAAATTAAAAGCTGAATGCTAGCAACATACTGGTTAAATTAGAAGTGAGACTTCGGAATTTTGTAATTTTCTGTAAATTTCAATCAATAGTATATAGAGTTATTCAGAAATTTTGTTAGAGTAACATTTCTCAAATTGAGAAACAAACTTCCTCATCCTATTGGGGTGCATTTGAAATTGTATGGAACATAATACAAATAATGGACTACACAATTTTACTAATGTAGTGAATTGCAATGCAGATAAGTTCACAGACAGCATAGAGCCAGTTTTGCCAAATTTGAGATATTTAGAACCGGCAAAAGAAGGGTTCTTGTTTAGGAACCAAGGTGATGGAGAAATGCAAGATGCTTGCACAGAAGTAGTTCAACATAGAGACATTGGGACTGAGATGACACCACTGGGAAGTTCCACAACTTCAAGATGCCACACCCCAGTTAAGATTTCATCGCCTCCTCGGCACAACACTCCTGCAAGTAGGTCAGGGCCATTGGCGTTGGCTAGCAGTGCCTGCACTCTTGATGTTATTCAGCTTGAGGAGTGCCATTTTTCCAAGCTGCAACTAGGAACACAGTATGATATAGTCCCTTTAAATTGGAGCTCAAGTGAGGAGGAAGAAAAAGAAATATCTAAAAGCTTGAGGCACAATGGTAGCCACAAAGCTGATTCAGACTGCATAGCTGCTGCATGGGAAGAAGAGGAGAAGACCAAGTGGTGTCTTAGGTAACTCAACATTAATAGTTTCAGTGCATTGAATGCTGGAGGAGTGTTAATAACATACTTATTCTGACACATTTTTAACAAGTTTAATTATCAATTTGATTCCCAAATTATTTTAAATAGTTTAATTTCATCTCAAATTTTTAAAAGGTTCAATTTGATTAAAGTTTTTAAAGATGAAATCAATTTGGTCACCAAATTATTTTAAATGGTTTAATTTGATCCTTAAGTTCTTAAAAATTTAAGAACCATATTGATTCATTTTTAAGAATTTAAGGGTGCAATTGATTCATTTTTAAGAATTTAAGGGTCCAATTAATTCATTTTTAAGAACTTGAACACTAAATTAAACCTTTTAATAATTTGGGGACCAAATTAATTCATTTTGAAAACTTGTGACCAAATTGAAACTTTTTAAAATTTGGAGACCAAATTGAACCAATTAAAATAATTTGAAGATCAAATTGATAATTAATTCTTTTCAATATCATAAGCTAATTAAATAAGGAGCAAGACTTTTGTAAGTTTTAATAAATTTCGGCAAGTATTGGAGAGTGTGTTATAGAATATTTTGTTAATATTTCTCTTGTTTGTAGTTTTCTTCTGATATGTATGCCTGGAACTGAATTGTGATTTTGAGTTGTTGCAGGTATCAGAGAGAAGAAGCAAAAATCCAAGCTTGGGTAAACCTCCAAAATGCTAAAGCAGAGGCCAGGTCAAGAAAGCTTGAGGTATTTCATTGCTATTCATAGATTATATTCTGTATAACAAATTTGTACAGTTTCTTGCACAATAAGAGAAATAGGTAGAAATGCGAAACAAAATGATTGGTATAATAAAAGAAGATACAGAGAAAAAATACTATAAAAAGTGCGTTACCTATAATATACTCAAAATGCTAGTATCAAAATGCTATTCTAAGCCATAGATGTAATGGGATAATATAACTAGTATAAAAATGCTATTCTAAATTCGAAGTCATAATAGCTGTAATAGCCGTAATTGTTGAATGTTTATCCAAATGACAGTAGTTTAATCCCTTCTCTTAAATTAAATATTCAATATCAGGACAAGTTAATCTCCAATCTCGAGATTAATTCCACTTAAAAGATTTTTTTGGAGTCAAGTAATTTTTTTAGTTTTTATCTCTCTAAAATCTAAAACAATATTTTTTAGATTTATACTAATAACCATATGAAATCGGTTAAAGGAATGTTAAAAAAAAAAAAAAGAGTTAGTGAAACTAAAATTAACTTATTTTACAAAGACCAAGAGTGATAATTTCAAATTTTAAGGAAATGAAAATTAAATAAAAATATTTTAGAGACTAAAGTTAAAACTTGTTCAGTTTACAATACCAAAACATATAGTATAATCCAATATTTTTTAATTTTAATATTTTAACATGTAAAGGCAGTTTTCCCGCTGGTTGTATATCCGGCCCTCCATTTGTTTGGTACTTGACTAGTTGCTTTTTGTAATTTGAAATATTAATAATTTGTAAAGTACAAGATATTCATTACTGGAACTTTACACTTTTGGAAGCATTTTGAACTGTTTGTAAGACCATATTACTGTGTAATGCACATGGTGTAGCCTGTTGTCCTAATCCTAAGCACGTACTAGTAGAAACCCATCACTATCCTCACTATGTAACACTAACAGGTTTTATGCATTAGCTCCTGCTATCAACTTTTGACCACAATTGAATGCATTGCCTTTGCCAGGCATGTTGGTGACCTATTCCTCGAGCCAACCCCAACTCATGCACACATTTTATTATTTTTTTCTTGACCAGTCCACGGTCCAAGTCTGAGTCTTCCTCCAATCAAATACATATCCATGTTCATGCTTCACTCTTAATTAAGATAAAATAATCATCAGACTCTTTATTAAAAAAATGAAACCCAGAAGCAATAATGTTCATAATACTAATTATATTAGGGAGCACATGTGAACATTACATTTAGAAATTCGTGAGAAATTTGGGGTATTCTGAGTTGGCTAGTGTTATGTCAACTTCAAAATATAAAATTTATAGTGGTTATTATCTCACAATATAAGTGTCATATGTGTAATATTTGGACGATTTTTTAATACAATAAAAGGATAGCAATTAAGTTCTGAAGTTTATGGTAATATTATGTGAGGTACATATGTAAAAAATGTTATTTTTTTCCTTTGTTACTATGATTATGATTATTTTAATTTGGTTTGAGCACCAATCTTAACCTTGCTTTGATTCCATTATTATTTGGAGGATTGATGAGTTTTTCTCGTGTGAATGTCTTGTTTGGGTTGTCAACAAAGGCTAGGAATATACTTTTGTGACATAGTACTTGGTTAAGAACTTAGACAGCTGGACAATGGAGGTAGATAGGGAATCAATATACTACTATTCTAAATATAGACCATAATAATCAAAACAATTTCCAAAGTTGAATACTTCTAGGCATATTGTCTTTTTCAACATTCTATTGTTAATAAATTGTTTCTATGTTCTCAAAAAGCATTGAAATCAAAACATGCATATGTTAAATACTGTAGTACTGTCACAGATTACCAAGCAAGTTTTCAACTTCAAAGTTCAAAACCATGTCATTGAAACTAAGCATGTTTTATTGAAATTAAATATTGCTTAGGTGAAAATACAGAAGATGAAATCAAGCCTAGAAGAAAAGTTGATGAAGAGGATGTCAGTGGTTCACAGGAAAGCTGAGGAGTGGAGAGCAGAAGCTAGACAACAACATTTGGAGCAAATCCACAAGGCCACGGAACGAGCTCAAAAGATGATTCATAAACATAACTCACAATTTTCAAGGCCAAGTTCATGTGGTTGCTTCCCTTGCAATAACAACCATCATTAAATATAGTGTTGTTAGGAGTGTCAAAAGAGACTTGTTAAGGATTTAAGGATAAAGAATATTTAATAAAAGCAAAATTTTAATATATTGAAATTCTAAATTGCTTTATTTTTTATTCAGTACTATCTATAGTTCTTTATATAAAAAAAACAAATAAGTATATGTTTTTCTTAATTATAAGAAACAATAATTTTTAAATATTAATTATTATTCTTTATCTCTTAATTCATTATGAAGTCTATTAATGAAAAATGTATTCATTATTCATGCAAGTAAAGTATTCACTAGTCTATTAACAATTTAAGTCATACTCAATTGTTTAAAAAAAAAATATCCCTTAATATTTCAAAAGAAAAGATTTTCAAAATCAGAAATTCAGAGCCACTTAGATAAGTCCAAGCAAGGTACACAGTATATCTAACTCATGGGACTACACAATAGCTACGAAACCTGAAAAATTACAAAGGGAAAGGTGATGTGGATATGTTGTTGTTTTTCCACTTGTTCTGATGCTTGTGTCGTTTTGTATTTGGATTATTAGTTTAGATTAGGAGGTCGAAAAATACAAAGTTGACAAGCAAATAATAATGAAGTAAAGGGTATCCCTCCCTACTTCTACTTTTTCAGATATCTCCCGTCATGAGGTTACGTGAACAGAGTGATTTGCTGCCAAGCAGAGAGGCGTATAGTAAACTAGATCCTGTCTCTAATGGGACACAGGGGTCACATATTCCAACCCTTTAAATTTAATTTTTTTATATGTTTTTTTCCCATCAAAGTTAAAATACGGTTGGTTTTTTGTTTTATTTCTTTTTCAATTTTGAAAAATATTTTTTTAATCCTTCTTTCGCTCAAAAATCAGTCAAAAAGTATTAACATGATATTTTTTTAATTAAGAGGCTGAAAAAATGTTTAAATTTAAAGAAAAAATAGCACTAATACTTTCTCCTTCTTTTCTTTCTCTTGTAATAGATAAAAAAAACAGTAATACTTTCTTGGTATATTGACCAAAATTAAAATAAAAAAAATATGTACTTTATTGTCCAAATGTAAGGATTTAAACATCAAGTCATAATTTTATCCTTAACCAAAATTGAGAGATAAAAAAATTATTTAATTTTTTTAAAATGATAAAAAGGAAACTACTATGTTCTTCAAGTTAATACCGCTTTGATAATTATTGTTGTTAGAATAATTATTAGAAATTAGAAATAAATAAAATATATTGAAAATCATGTAAAATGAAATAGTAATATCAAATATTATAATTTTAATATAAAAAATTATTACTTTTATTATTATATTAAAATAAGAGTTTAACTTTTATGCACAGTAAGTATTAAAAATTGAACACTATAAACTAATAAGAAATTATGTTATATTTGATTTTTAAAATGATTATTGTAACGTCTAAAAAAATATATAATATTATAAAATTCAACAAAAACTGATGTACATAATAATTTATAATTTTGAGTGGAAAAAAGAAACAGTAATACAATGTATGTTTTTTCTACTATCATTGCATAAATTCTTAACTCTTAAAACAATGTCTTTTCAAATAAATATATTTTTAATTCTTGAACGTTGACGATATTTAAATGCTAGTATATCCTACTAAATAAATAAATAAACTCCCCTTTCCTTTTGTTTTCCCTGTTCTTTTTTTCGAAAATATTATTATAATTTTGTTCCTAATTTCAAATTTTTTTTGAACCATTCAAATCCACACCCCCCCCCCCCCCCCCCCCCCCCCCCCCCCCCCCCCCAAACTCACTCCCTTCCTCTGATTTTGATACAAGATTGCAAATTAATCTTAAAATAACACTTGAATAGGCTTTATTCAATATCAAACCAGCAGCTATTTCTTATAAAAAAAATCCAGATTATTCAGCACAACATAATATCAAAACTTCACACCCAAAACATGTTACTGTGCATATTTCATTTCAATCTTTGATCTGTGTTGTAGACGTATTTCATTCACACTCATACAGCTCCGTTGCTAAGAGAAGTACCATTGTCATTCATTTTCCTTTTTTCGTTACAAAGAGAATCATATATCATATAAAAACCCAAATTGAATTGTCATAATTTTCGAACAAAACATCATGTTCAATTCAAAATTGGATTTCGAATTATTAATTTCGACTGCTTATAAGATATTAGAAAAATAATAAAAAATTATAATACATTACTCAACTTTGTCAACAAATGTTAATTCTTTCAACCTCATATCTCCCAAGCCTATTCTTTGTATATAAAATTGACGTGAAGTTTAACCATAAATAACGTGTTGAAAGAAGTTTGTTATGGGTATTCTAATACGAAGTTTATTCGATTAAAAAGAAATTTATATAGGACCTAATACAAGAAAGTATAAGAATGGAGAAAATCAAATATCCTTTCAAGTCTTGCATATTCAAAATGCAACTATAAGGAGTTGACAAATTTATTCCAGAAAACAAAAGAGACTATTTTCTCTAACTACAAAATCCATCCTCATCAAATATCAATTGGGTACCCTTGAATCGACGGATAAAATTCAACTAGGACTTAGTCACGGAACTCATCCATGAATTTTTCATGGAACTCAGTCAAGCGGGTGACGATGGCCGGAATCTTTTCTTCTGGAGGCAATATGGTGCACCTAAAATGCAATGTGCCAGGAACCTTGCAAGACACAACAACAATTTAACAATACAATCAATTTATAATTATCAAAAGGATGGAAAATGCAATCATTAATTTTGTTGGTCTATATCAGTAAATAAATTTTTGTCATATGCTAAATTAAAGAGAAGTGTTTTACAAAAAGAATAAGTACATAAACTAACCTGTCCAAAACCAGAACCAGGAACAACAACTACTCCTGTGGCATTAAGCAAGCGTTTGCAATAGAAGTTATCAGGTGTTGTATTTGCAGCCTCTGCAGCTTTGATAGCCTTTTTGGACAGGCGAATTTGGGGGAACAGGTACATTGCCCCTTCTGCTTTGTTGCATGTTACACCCTCTAATTTGTTGAATGCATCTTCTAGTGTCTGTTCAGAATAAATCACAAAAGAAAGCAAAAAAAATTGGTAAAGGTTATTAGAGTGGGAATGTTAGTTAAATTTGTAAATATTTTAGGGGCTATGGTGGTCAGTTCATAGTGTAAGAGAATCTCTTCAAAACGAACTTTGGTGAAGTGCATGGACCCCAAAGAAAAAGTATACCACTATGTTAAGCAAATCCAAACTTCCATTGGGGCAAAGAGGAAATGCACCTTAGAAATTCTAAAATATTACTCTTGAATCAAAGTTAACATGTTGGGTGCTTTTACCATCTCAAATTATTTCCTAGGTAACTAACCTTTGCACGCCTGGCAAGGGATGCCAAAATATTCTCCTTCTCAGCCATGAATGAGTCATAGGACTCATCTCCAACCTGCAGACGTCCATTGAATACATTGAATATCAAACTAGTAATGGAATGACAGAAATGGTGAAATTTTATACCAAACCCATTTCCTTACTGTAAACAAGGAATTCTGTTTAAACTAATTTAATAACACTGTTAATTATTACAGACTCCA
Organism: Glycine tomentella; assembly: GCA_007407185.1. Lineage (NCBI taxonomy): Eukaryota > Viridiplantae > Streptophyta > Magnoliopsida > Fabales > Fabaceae > Glycine > Glycine tomentella. The sequence goes on along the minus strand of PYAF01001402.1, from coordinate 225,623 downwards.
ATGGGGGCTACCCTAATTACATGCCTTCTTATTTCAGATGGGATTCTAGGTGTATTTTGGTTTAACATGCCAAAGACATGAAATAACAAAGCTCCAACAGGAGTGGCGCATATCACTCTAGAGTAAATGCATAGTTGTCATTGACCAATACAAAGTTACTGTTCTTGAAAGGCAATGCTTCAAGTATAATTCCTTCCAATTAACCATGTACACTCTTTTATAGTGCAAGAGTGCTGCTGATATTTTAATTCTAGGTTGGCACTCTAACCAATCTTATCCTGGTAAGAATTATGGTCAATGCTCTTTTAACTATTCAAACAAAAGAATTATTAATTTATAACCCAAAAGGAAATTTTACTTAAAGATGCAATGAGTTAACCTTAGGTGGACTCATGACCAAGCTTGCAAGAATTTGACCAGAGATATTAGAGCAAAGGTTGACAGATGCCACTTTATATATTTGTTCCCTCACTTCTGCAGAGAACCCAGTCACCTCCATGTAACCTCCTCGTTTCCCACACTCCCCATGATAGCCTGAGGACAAAGAGAAAGGCATCTTCCATCAATATGGATCATTAATAAGCATAAAAGTGTAGTCTCTCTTGCTATAATTAATTAATTGGGGTACCAACTTACCTTTGGAGACTGATTGAAAAGATACTAAGGTGATATCATTCTCACCATATCCCATGGACCGAGATACTTTCTTGAAAGAGTGAAATTTCTTCTCAGGAACATAAACATTTTCTTGATATACCTTCAAAATAAATTCCATCCGTCAATAGTATATTACACGTATAATAGAATCATGCCATATATGCTTCAACAAAACAGTAGTTTCCGATATATATTTTGACATCATAAAAAAGTTCGGATAGGATCTAATAACTGTCATTTCCAAGGTTCATGAACTACAGCATATTTAAAATCAATTTAATTGAATATCTAAGATTTTGAAGAATAGTTCATTTACCTCATCAGCTAAAAGAACCAAACCTTCTTGCTTGCAAAATTCTACTATTTCCCGCTGATTTTCCTCACCAAGAACCTGGAGGCACGACAGAAATTCAAGTTATCAAATTTAATCAACAAAGCTTCACTCGTTCTAAGCAGTAAGCATCCTCCTATATTAAGAGTACAGCTTAATTAAACGTTTAAATAAGCTTTCATCACATGAGACTATAACATACATAAAATTGACCATAAAACTCAGAAATAAACTAAAAGGAGCTTATATAGGAGTCATAAGTCATTTTCATTAACCCGATTAAGCTCCACATACCACATAAGCTCTTTGAAACATCCCCTAAAACTACACAATTCTTTGCCGCTCACCTGCCCTGTTGGATTGCCAGGATTTATAACAACTAAAGCCCTAACATTGATGCCCTTAGACTTGGCAGCCTCCAATTGCTTCTTGAGTTCAGGTATTTCCAACCCCCAGCCTGTTGCTTCATCTAGATAATAAGGTACCTTTAGAAAAAAGATATTGAAGTTAAGCTGATAATCCAACCAAAGCATTATAACAAGATAGTTCGCATTCAAAGTTTCATGTCAATCATGCACATATACATAGACCATTTCTCTTATTTGTCCTTTCAAAGATGGCACATAGCCTATAAAATCATCAAAACAGGGTGCATCTATATAGTGACCAAATTAAATTAAGCATCATGCAACTGTATGGAGAAAACATTACCAGGCAGCCCCCATGGAGAGCAATTGAGGCTGAGTACAGAGGGTACTGTGGAATGGGACACAGAATACCGTCATTTTCTGATCTAATGAGTAATTGCATCATATTATGGACCTGAAAACATAGAAATGATGGCCTTTAAATTCAAATTTTAAATGAAACAAAGTCTACACCATCATCTTTAAAGCCAAATAGGAAATATCAAAGGTAGAGTAGAGACGTACTGCAGGGCTTGCACCATCTGTCATGAAAATGTCATCAGGATTGGCAGGAAAACCATCACGCTCTTCAATTCCAGCAGCTATTGTATCACGCAAGCCCTTGACACCCTGACATGGAAATAAGAATAATTTCATGGCCCTACCTGTGAATAGTAATGAAATAAGCCAAAATTTCATAACCCAATTAATACCTGACTATGGCTATAGGCACCAGTTGCTCTCCCAGGAATCTGATCCACAATCTGCCAAGCTCGCTGTATTGCGTCGGTACTGCAATATGCCAAAGGACAATTTATATCAAATCATCAGTAACAGAAGCAACTTTTATTTTGTTCCACAGGATAGACTACAGCATTGCAAAACTGAATTAAAGATATCAATTTGCATTTTATGACACATTCAAATTCAATTTGCATCCTTTCATTTAACATTCTCATCTTAATTCTATGCTCATAAGTTGAGGGAAATCTATTATACATTATTAATCAAATTGAAAACAATGCTCCTAAACCATTTTCCTAGTCTAATTATTTGTTCCATCAAGAAAATTTTTAAGACAGTTTGCCATTTCACTATGACTATTTATCTAGATGCTGCCACTTAATTTATTTATTTTTTGATCCTGGTACCTGAACAAACCCTGTGTTTCACTTTTGTCCAATATAGCTGGATGGTCACATAATGCAAGAACCTAGCAGAGATAAGATAGTCATAAAATGCATTGCTTAATTTGAAATTTGCTGCATTCACTGAACAGAATTATAAAAGGCAAACCTCTCGGAAAAAAGTTATTGGCTGCTGGCCAAGAGACTGAGGATTTCCAATGTTGCAGTAAAGTATCTATTTTCAGATAATAGAAAAGTGAGGGGAAAAACAAAACAAAAACAGAAAAACAGCTTCATGAAAAAGAAGAGAAGAGGGGGGGGGGGGGGGGGGGGTGTTCAAAATGGAAAAAAAGCAAAAGTGCATCTTATATTTATCTTCTTTTTTTATCATAAAAATAATTAAAATATATACTGCAGAATTGGTTCATTTCATTGATCAAATTTTCCAACAAACCCCGAAGGAAGATTCCCCATTCCAATTATGAACTGTCTTGTGAATAAGGAGATGCAGAATTGCAGCATGTCAAGCTAAGTTGAAATGTTAATACTATAATAGCTAGCTCATACAACTACACTTATACCAATTTATATTGCATCATAATAAATGCATTTGATCCATCGAGTTAAGGATATAAACAAGGAATCATAGAAGACCATTGGCACAACAGTTGGAGCTGTCACCGTGTGATGGGGACTTCACATGTTCAAGTTGTGGAATCAACCTATTAAAATTTACAAGCACAAGGCAATCTACTATATACCCACACAGTGGGTTCAAGTTCAACCCTTACATGAACACCATGCACATATTAGGAGCTTTGTAGTTAAAATCCTGACCCTGAGAGTTAAAATCCCAACTAGTTCCACTCAAAAAGATATGAAGATGAAAAAGAAAAGTACCTCATCAAATGGGTGAGAACCTGGATTGGCCTGTAAATCCTTTTGCAAATTCTGCAACATGAAGCCATTGTAAGCTAAGAGTATTATAACAATTGCCCATAGAAAATTCTTAAGTGATCAATTTCAAGTTATATTCCAGTAAAAGCCATACTGTTAATTTAGTGCCAGAAGAGCACTGTGAACTTAGTTTAACAGATTAACATATTTTGTCAATGTTAAAGTATGAAACGTCTATCTTGGAATAAACCACGACAAGAATACTTGGTTCGATGAATGACATTCTAATATGTACAGCCAAATCACGGTACCTGGGCAAGTGTGACAACCTCTCCTCTAACAGCATACTCACATTTCAGAACCTAGACAACAAAAAACATTAGCTTCAAATCAGCAAATAAAGTATTAAAATTGGTGAGATCATAACCAACTACTAGTGGGAAGGTATTCTGGCAAACAATCACACTTTATAAATAAAATAAAGCACTGTTAATAAGAAAAATCCATTAAATAGCATAAACCAATCCAACTATGTTAAATTAGCCTCAATTGGAAGTATGATCATAATAAGACATATCTCTTTTTCTACTATTCATTCCACCAATTCCAGGGTTGAACACAATTAAGAAGCAAAAGATACTCAATTAAGCATATAATAGTAGAAAAATGAGCTATTACTCGGTCATCAGTTACACACCCACACCACTAGACAGAAAACAGCAGAGAAAAAAGATCAGAGTCAAACATGAGCCACAGATCAACAATAATAAAAATTAGCGATCCTTGCAAACCAAAAAAAGCAATAATTTAATCAAAGGTCGATCCTTTGACAGATAAACACGTTACACATCATGCACAAACTAAAAGAAGAAACCAAAACCATACACATCAACTCGACATCAAACATGCCCAGATAAAAAAAAAAAATCAAAAACTTCAAAGCTTGCAACTTTAGCAAGGCCAGAAGTAAAAAACCGAAAAGCAACAATCCGGGTGGCTCTGAAAAGAGAATTGAAGGCAACACCACAAACCTTGGGGTTGATGTTTTGAGCGGTGACAGGGAAAGGGGAATCAGAAGCCATGGAGAAAGGCGTAGAGGACAAGAAACGAGAGCGAGAAAATTGGGAGAGGGAAGAAACAGAAGAAGAATAAGGAAAGGGATGGTGATTATGATGGTGACGGTGGCACAGAAGAACGAGTGAACGGTTGAAAAGGTGCCTGAATCTATCTGCAGCAGATTTCCGCATTGTGAGGGTTATATATAAAGAGAGATTTGATGATCGTGTGAGATGCGATGTCGAAAACAGACACACAGGACGCGTGCGTGTGTAGACTTAGACTATGTGTCGTGTGCTTCGACAACTTTCCACCTCTAAATTACGATCCGCCCACTGAATGAGAAAACTTCATGCTTCAATGCACCAGAATGAGAATATATATATATATATATATATATATATATATATATATATATATATATATATATATACACACACACTCTTACTCATTACACCAACCAACCATTTTTCTTTATTTTTATTCTATTAAAAAATGTTTAAATCACAATTATCTTTCACCATACCCAATCTTATTCTGATCACTCAGGTAGATAATTACTGTAAAGTTACCTTTGACTGTTTGACATCATCACATATCCTCAAAATTACTACTTAAACTAAACCAAACTCCTATTGATTGATTCAGACACTGCATAGACTTAAATTTATCTTGATCATGCTAACAATACTTGTTAATAATTGAATAGAATTAAAAGTTTTCACTGAAAATTATGGTAAAAATTGAATCGAAAATCATATAGAGTACACTCTAATAAAAAAAAAAAAGACTATTTTTAATTTCTTAACCAACTTCTTTTAAGACATTTTATACGCATTTGTCATTTTTTTATTCTAATATTATGTCTTAAAAATGTCGATTTTGTTTATCACAATATAAAAGTTAGTTTGTTAACACATGTCATTAGTATACTTATTATTAATATGTTTATTATTGAGTACATAAATCAATTGATATAATATTATTAAGTTAACTAATATTTTAAATTCAAGTCTTAAATATATGATTATTATTCATAATATTTTTTTACTGCATAATAATTTTATTCAACTTTAACCAAATTAACTTTCGTAGAATA
>PYAF01001402.1:202294-219949 GCA_007407185.1 Glycine tomentella | reverse complement strand
AAAGTCACACATTAGTATTTCCATTAAATATTAAATATTAACTTAAGGAATAGATAAAAATCGTAAAATTAAAATAATGAGATTAATTTTGCAAAAACAATTATGAGATCAAAATTGTGAAATAATGATATTGAAGAGATTAAAAAAAAACAATAAAGTATAAAATTAAGTTTTATTTTTTAATGCATATTTATAAGGAAGGATAGAAAACAGAAATAAATACGAATAATGGTATTTTTTTTTTGTTTGATTAAAGGGAAAAAAGTATAATTTTTTTTTTCTTTAACCTAAGTTTAATTTTTTTCTCTTTTTTTTATAAATTTTAAACTTTTCTGTGAGATAAGAATGTTTTTAAAAAATATATCTCACTAAACTTTTCTTCTCAAGTAGATGAAAAGGCAAAAAGTGTACATTGCTTTTATTTTGGATTTTGAATTTGTTCTTTTGGTACAGTGGTTTCTTTTGACAGAGTTAACTTCTACTGTTTTTAGTGCAGTCAGTGTCTCAGTGAGATGAATGGATACCACCAAATGGTGCCGCTGGTTCTATAATTTACATTTGTCAAATAATGATATATTAACAGTTTTCCACCCGTGTGGCACTGTGAAATAGTATAATGCATCTGACTTCCCTACATCATCTTTATTGGAATGATTGAGAATAGTTTAAATTTTATTTAATCTTATTCCAGTTAAGTATGCTACATTGTATTTCACCACATTTTAATAATTGTCACTTTAATTCTTGTGGATCTTCACAATTTCTCCTTACAGAATGTATTTTTGTGATTAAGAGAGGAGATAAATTATAAATTATCTTTGACATTGATTTTTTATTTAATCTCGAACATTTTAATGAGATAGAACATAGCATCCAATCGAGAGCAAGAGACAAAAGGGACTTGTTGTCCCATATGTGGCCTAAGGTTTCTAAACTAATTTTTGGCTTAAGTCTATTACATAGAGTCATAGATAGATAGCAAAATAGTAGATATCATCACACAGTACTTAAATGGAAATTTAAATAAAAGCAATTAATTGTTTCTCTTACAGGTAATTTTGGTACCATTAATAATTAGAGGTAGTATTATTTTGATTTTTTATGGGGAGAGTTGAAATCGGGTACCATTAACATTAATAATTAGTATTATTTTGATTTTTTGGGGGTGAGTTGAATTTTTGAATTTAATGCAGTGGCAAGTGGGTTTTTGGTCATCTATATGTCTCACACCAGCGAGTCCATGGCCATTTGTTGTGTGGGAAATCATTTTTTTATTATTATAGCAAATGTTAATAATTAACTTTTATTTGCGTGAGATTCGAATTCTTAATCTTCCACAGCTTGTGTTTTTTCTCTCTCTACTAAAAATGTTTAGTATCTGGATAGAAGTCTAACCCGAAAATATAATGTTGCATTTTCATCTTCCTCTAATGGTCATCCAGTTTGATAATTTTCTTAATGACTCCATCCTTTTGGTCTTCATCTTATTTCCCCCTGCACCACATGCGGTTGATTTCCCTCAAGCTGCAATCAAATAAGGGATATATTGATGACGTCATCTTACTTTTGTTCTTGTGTATCAGATTGGAACCGTTCTATTCTGTGTATAAACCATAAAGACGTGGTTGATTTGCCATCGTATACAACATTATCCGAGATTATTCATGAAGCGATTGCTTGGGTATAAATAAATAAATAGAAAAATGTGTTTTTAGTTTTTTTGTTTGATCTATTTTCAGTTAACTACGGTGAGATCTTTATATTTTTATATGAATGAATTTAGTTTTTAAATAAAAAATATATAAAATGATTATCGGCTTACCTTAAAAAATAAAATGTATTACGGATATTTGGGTTGAATCAAATCAGAAGAGGTCCAATGAGACTCAGTCAATCCATTGAACACACCAGCATAGAAAACGTGGTCATAACCGTCCCAAGTATTGAATGCAGGAGTATCAACTTTCCAAGAATCTCGAACAAAGTCGTGTGGAAATCTCCTCCCAACTAACTGCCAGGTAAGTAGTTATAAATACGAGCACTTTCAAGAATAAGGTACACGCAATTGACTCTCTCTTTTTTCATTTACATTGTGCGCACACCTCATGCCATTGATGTTGTTTATACAAACATAGTTATCTTCTTCCCTAAAGTATTCAATCTTCACAAATACCTTCACAAAGAGAATCTGATCATATATCAATTACCTAATTATCTTTGTTAAACATCTCTATTCATCACGAATGGAACAAAATGATTTATAATTTTTAAGAGAAACTAAAAATACATTTGTTTAAAGTAAATTATATATGAACTCTAAATACACTTTTGCTCATACAAAGGCTATCTTTATGGATACTTAAAAATATTATAAAATATAACCGTGTAACTTGGGAAAGCGAGACCAATAAAGATCCTCCAAATAACATGCTGTTGTTTTAATTCAACCATTAGCATTCTCCTTGAAGTCATATTTAAATTTTTTTTTTTGCATTTGAAATTTTGACATATCTTTCCAAACCGCATTGTCTAGAAGAATTTTACAAACCATTCAAGAGTAGGTCAAAAAAATGCGTGTAGAGTGTAATACATGTTACAAGAGTGTGATTAAAAGACATGTAAAATATGATTAGCAGTTGATATCTTTCTATAGTATTAAAATCACAAGGTGGAATCAAACTGCACAGCAGCATTTGGCAACCACTCAGGGCCTTGGATAAAGGACTGCACAGTGAACTTCCCTGCCTCCACTTCCGTGAGAGTGGGCTTATAACCAGCCCATTTGACCCTCTGGGACACGTCAGCTCCAGGCCCAGTATTCTGGTATTCAGCGTAGAAGATGGTACTTGCAGGTTCCACATTGGGGACCCAACTCATCCACCCCACTGGCTTCAAGAATGACCCAATATCAGATTGCATGATCACAGTGGTGGAGAAATCTTTCCATGGCCTACCAAGGTATGTGGGAGCTGTGAGATTGTTTCCTAGGGGAATGAAATTTGATTTCTGGATTATGATTCCAGTGTTCTGGTTGGGGTCCTTCTTGCCCTGAGCTGTGATGGTGTTGAACTGGTTTGGTAGAGGCTGTCTAGGCATTATTTGGCAGTTTTGGAACACCGCAGCTGCATTGCCGAATATGAAGTCTATGGTGCCTGTAATGTCACAGTCACGGTAGAACTGGCGGTTGGAATGGGCATAGAGGGTATCTTGGAAGCCATCAAATGAGCATCTAAAGAACACAGAACGATCCGAGCCAGATCTCAATGCCACAGCCTGGTGCTTAGATGCACCTGCATTGTTCACGAATCCTATGTCTTTGGCAATGAATCCCTTGCCTTTCACAGCTGCAAAAATTAACATGCTTCCAGTTAGTACTTAGTACTGGGTAGTAGTATCAATGCATTCAAACATGTTTGAAGATCTTACACTAAACTATCGTATCAGGTTCATATGACAGAGTCAGCAAATGTGGGTTTAATGCCATGTGAAATACCATGTGGGGGATTTTGCAAATTGAATGATCACTAAGTTAACATTAGGGAAAATTGTCAAAGTTTGCATCAACATTAATATTTTCAAGCAAAAAAAACAGGTCAGCACCTAAAGTCTAACTCAAGACAGCATGTAGGGATAGCGAGGATATTACATATGTGAAAGTGAAGCAGACATTCACATGGAATGGGAGGCCATGCATGATGCACAGCACAGCATGATGCTTGGTGTTGGTGGGTCATAATAATGAAAGAGGGAACAGGCAGCCAATTTTGCGAGAGTGGATCAGCTTTCACATGGTGTCATTGGAACCATGTGGCTCGCCAGAAGCACGAAAGGCACCTGTTTTTTTTCCCATAGCAGTATAACAAAGAATCCTAACAAATTCCTCCCTTACATCAAACTAGTGGAGAAAACTGTGTATTCCCTTTTTTTTTTTTTTAGTATGAGTGAATTATTTAAAGATATTCATGCTACAAAGCTAAAAAAAATAAGGATGTTTATATTAACAATATCATATATATTTTCTTTATAAGAAAAATTATCATAAATTTTAAAAAGTCCAAACTTCATATTAACACATTTTTAAAATACAATCAGATATATGAATTTTCAACATATCCCTGAATTTTCATTTCCCATTAATCTCATCACGCATTCAGAATTAATTCATGCCAAAACATTAAACCAATAATAACTAAACTTAAAGTAGAAAGTATAATTATCCTAATTATCCACCAGTTTTAAAATACTATTGGAAAAATAGTAATTGATAAAAAGAATGCAATAAATAAATAAAAAAAGAAACAACTTATATGTAAGCTGATTACCGAAGGTGGCGGTTTCGAAAGTCGGCGTGCCGTCCATGAAGTTCCGGCTACCGACGACGACGGTTTTCTCCTTGCCGTCACCGAAGATATACACATTCCACGTATTCTTATCCAAATCGATGTTCTCAACGTAACGCCCTTCCTTCACGTGCACCACGAATCTCTTCTCGCTCTTCTTCTTCACCAATCTCAGCGCCTCACCGATCGTCCTGAACTGTCCGCTACCGTCACTCGCCACCACAGCGTCCGGCGTCGTTTCGCTGCTGTTCACCTGAAGCAGCCTCCGCTCCGCCGCGCCGAGCCACTCCGGAAACCCTAGCAGCCGCCGGTGGTGAATCGGTGACTCGAACTGCGAAAGCAACCCTAGGATCTTCGTGACAATGGCCAAACTGTTGCTCGCGAACTCCGTGGAGTTCCTCATCGCGGTTTCGATCTCGCGCAGCGCTCCGCGTGCGGCGGTGGAGTTCAGCTCGGCGAGCGCGTCGAGGCACGTGTCCTGGTCCGTGAGCGCGGCGCTGATCCACGTCTCCACGTCGCCAACACTCGCCGGAGAGATAATCTTTCCGGCGTCAGCGGCGCCGCTTCCGAGCGCGGAGATCGAGTCGTTGAGCCGTTCCAGGGCGTCGCCGAAGACGTTCCCGCAGACATCGATCGCCTTCTGGAGACGCGCGTCGTGTTCCGCATTGGCGCGGAGCTTCGTAGGAAAGCTGGAGAGCTTCGAGAGCTCGTCAATGGCGACGCGGAGAGAGAGCTTGAAGAGGAGCTCCGGATCAGTGGTGTTGGATTCCGGTAACGAGGAGATTGCGGAGAAGCACGAGTTAGGGTACTGAGTCACGTCGCAAACCGCTTTGAGTGACGCGGCCGGGGTTAACTCAGTTTGCGGGGGCGAGTCAGAGGAGGGCGATGATGAGGTGTTGCGCTTGTGTATCACAAATCCTGCGACCGCGGCGATGATCACCGCAATTAGAACGATGGAAGAGACTGCGATGATTATGAGGCGCTTACGTGTCTTCTGCTGATAGGCTTGCTGCTCCAACTCGTCTACTTTGCCGTAGCCCTTGAAGGACTTTATTGTATCCATAGTTGTTTGGTAACAGTGTCCACTCAGTACTGAAAAATGAAAATAAATTAAATGGCTCTTTCGAACCTGCAAGTGTTCTTCTAGGCTTCGTTTGGTCTTGGTTTTATATGGAACATTCGAGTTTTGAACCCATTTTACAATGTTCTTTTTGTACATTAATTAATTAAATAATAATAAAAAGCGAAAACCTATTACCTAGTACTATCATTCAACGTGTAACACTTGAGACTTACGTGGAATGTTACTGTTTTTACTTTAATAAAATCATGGTACATGCTACACAAAATCATGGTAATAATTATTTTAAAAAAAAATCTATTTAGGATAAAAGAAGGGTTTTTATTTTTTTCCTTTCTTATTTATGTTTGGGTATAAGAACGTGAAAGGTGTACTTTCCGCAATGCTTCTTTGTTAAGATTCAGAGTAATCAGCATCTAAGAACAAATTCATTTTTGTGCATAGCAATCATTCGAGAAGTTACCAATTACCATCATGGTGTTTCGTGGGTTGATTTTGCATTGTATCAAACCTTCCTTTAAAAACTTTTACACAGAGATACGCGTTTCATTATCATAAATCTTAACCAACAAAAGCAAAACACGTCGCGGACAATTAATGTTGACTTTTAATGTGTAGAATTAAGCAAACTATTAGATTACTTTACTATTTAAGTGGTGGTGGGGTTGTTAATTATTTATCTCTTCGTTTATTTTACGAGTTATTTTGCTATTTGTCTGCAACAATACTGGTATGATTTAGCCACGCAAGCTGTAAATTTTAAATTTTGTACACGGTTTGGAAATGGTATTATGGGGCAGGCTAACAGAATAAGGGGACACGGTTTCATTAGTTTTTCATTTCATACTTCATCATAGTGAATCTGAGCTGTTTCTATGATCCATGCATACCACAACGGTTTGCGTTCTGGAGAAAGGGACTTTTTTTATTTATAAAAATGCACCATGTTTTGGTCAAACTATCAAAAAATTATTGTTAAATGACATCTATTAATTCTTTTAAAAAAATATTCTATTGTTTACATATTTTGCGATTTTTATAGAGATGAAGGATTAAATTTAAACATTTTGGTTATAGTTATTGGATACCTAATTTCTCTCCACTGAGGTCAGTATGCCTTTAAATTATATGGAAAAAAAAGGACAATTGATTTTTTTGGTGTACAAGCCTCAATTAATTCAAAACTATAAATTATTTTTAGAAGAAATTAAAACTTTTTCATTTGAGAGGATATTTTTATCATTAAAAATCTGTACACAAATTTGTTATTCGATGTAAGGCATGTGGCAATGTATTAATTGCAGGCTGCAAGGCAAGTGGCAACATTCCGGTAATCGCGCCATACACATACGGATTGTTTGATTTTTTCTCCATTTCCTACTTCGTCTCCAGAATCTACCTATTTTTTAAAAAAATAAAAAAAAAATAACAGGAAATTAAAAATAAAAAATTTGATTTCTTATTAAACGAAAAATAAAAAATTTACAATGGGACATCATCATTGAAAATTATGCCTTTCTCTGCCGTCCTTAATCACCTCTAAATTAAAACAAGTCAAATAATACAATAATAATATTCATTGTCTATATAACACTTTTTTAATCATTTGATATATTAAAAGAAACAAAAATTGATTAATTCAAAATTCAATGAAGAGATAAATAAAATTTGATTAAAATTATTTTTTCAATAACTATTAGTATAATATTCAAACAACTCAAATAACTTCAGTATATTAACTACTTATATTTAATTACTTGATTTATCAATATAATACTTTAAACTTAACAGTTTAATTTTGATAATTGTTATATGTTCATAAATCACTTTAAATATAATTTTTAGAATAAGTAATATATACATTGTCAATAATTATTTTATATTATTATTTGATTATCATCTATGATATGTTAGTAAACTTTTTGTGTTATAATTTATCTATTTACTCTTAATAAAAAAAACTTTTAACTAGACAATATCAAGTGTCAACTTCTTGTAAAAAAAAAAAAAAAATCCTCCAAAAATCTTTATTTTGTTATAACTTTCAGTCAAGCTCTTTCAGAAAGCATCTCCTAGCCCATGTAAATGGGCCATAAGCGTGGAGAAAGTTGTAATGGGGATGGCTATTCCCAGTTGGTCTTTTGCTATTCCCACCTTATATATTTGGAATTTAAAAAATAACCTTGAATAAATTCATATCTGTGAAGCAAAATACATCACAAAAATGTATTTTTGTTGTATATTGAGTTTATACCTCCATTCACACAGCATAAACGCATTTTTGTTGTGTATTTTGCTTTACGAAAACTTGTTTTATGTTAAGTTAGATTTTTAAGAAAAAACATCGCCATCAATTCTTGCTATAAGTTACTTTTTAAAAGTAATCAAATTAATGGTAATATTTATCTTTTTCAAAATTGAAATTTAATTAATTAAGAGACAATTTACCATTTTTAATAGTGTTCAAATTAAGTATCATATATTACTTTTAATTGAATTTGAATAAATAACATAAGCTATCATTATGAAATCAAATTAATTATACAAGTTACATTTTTATTAATAGAAATCAAATTATCCATGATAAACATTTCTATTGTAATTGATTTGATTACAATTAAAAGGGTAGCTTGTGGAGTCATTAATTCAAATTTCAATTAAAAAGATATTTTAAATCACAATTAACTCTATTATTTTTAAAAAAAGGAAACATGTATCATTATTAAAATAATTTTTATGTTAATTAGTTTGATTATTATTAAAAATATAATGTATATCGTAATTTAAATAATTAAAAGCAAAATAAAAAATATAACAAAATCACAATTTTGTTATGTATTTGAGTTTAAGGTGTATTTAATTAGGATTTTAAAGAATTTTGGTAATCAATAAAAAATTCTAAATAATAAATATAAGTCTTATAGGGTCCAATCAAGACAATTGTGATTTTTTTTAAAATATAATAAAGACTGTTAGTATTCAATTAAGATTTTTTAAAAATTATAAAAAGTCATGGGATATTCAAAAGTATATAAGTTTTGATAATCTTTTTGTTAAGATGAATTTTAATGAATTTCATATAAAAAAATATAAATAGTACATCTATTAAACGATTTTACTTCAACTCTTATGATTTATGAGGACTTTATTTTCTTCTTTTTTTTTCTGTATTTATTGTAGATTTTTTCCTTCTCCCATCACATATGGCGAGTGAGTGTTGGGGGGCGATACTTTTCTTTTTTATTTGTGATTGGTATATGTTGTTTTGTCCAGCAATGCAACCTAATCAAGAGTCATTAATTGGAATACAATAGTGTAACATTAACCGCTCTCCCTATTACCATGCATTTTCTGTTTCTTTACGAAATGATGGGATACTGTTATAATATGAGGTATCAGGTTTATGGGGTACAGGTTCATAGGAATATAAGGTGAATATGTAGGGGCCTGGTTTTCTTATGATGACTACGATAGATTAATTAATGTCTTGTGAAAGGAGGGCTTTTGATATTATCATTTAGGTTAGTCAAATAGCAATAGGGATTGATTTTAAACAAATATGTAAAGGGTTAAAGTACTCCTTTTACCTTACCAATATGTATTTTTTGTTGCTAAAAAAAAACATTCATAAAAATGTTGTTATTCGAATTTTCAATTGAATCAAAATCTTCATTTTCATTTGAATCTTTTATTTTTCTTTATCAAAATCTTATTATTTATTTGTTCTATTTTTCATTTCATGAAATTATTTAAAATATTATAAATCCACAAAATCATTTCAAATCTTATGAATTCATATATTATAAATTCATTAAAATTCAAACTACAAATTCTAATTATAAAAGATTTTTTTATATAAAAATCTTCAAAACTGTTATATTCCTACAAAGTCTTTTAAAAAATCAACGCGATTTTTTTAATCTTAAAAAAGTCTTTTAAAATCCTAATTGAATACCCCTAAATATATAATGAAACTCCAAATTTGTTATGTATCTAAATCCAAATACACAACAAAATCTAAACTTAAATACATAATTTTTGGCAATCGAATGTATCACTTTGCCCCAAAATGGGTCAATTTAGTGAAAGATAATTAAATGAGTGTCAAATAAGAAATTTCAGATATTTATGATTAAAAAAACTTAAATACACAACATAATCACAATTCCATTATATATTATGAATACACAACAAAATCAAATTTTCATAGAATATAAAAGTAATGAAAAAAAAAAGTATTTCCTTGAGGTGTAGAGAAATAGAACAAGGGTTAACAACAATACCAAAATTTCTCCTTGTTGTTATTAGCATGACACTCTAACTAATTGAACTAATAGATCAATTATATTAAAAATAATTAATGTTTTTATATATAACATAAAATTTCTGATATATATTTAATACACATATAAGTTTACATAATAAATTTTATAACAATTAATTTATCTCATAATGTATTTATATATATATATATAAATTTTAAATAAAAATCATAGGTTTAATAAAAAAAATTATAGGTATTAAGGTACCTTTGATAAATTCAATTTCAAAATCAAAGATACTTAAGATCATTTTTTACTGGAAAAAATATGTGAAAACTTTGTATGACGTTGAAAGTTCTCGATGGAATCGGACACTACGAATACAAATTATTGAATGGGGGAATTTTCAATATTAGACAAATGCAAGGTTTTTAACATCCTATTGTAAAATTCCTTTTGCAGATTTAAAATCAACACGAATAAAAAATCTTTGATTAAGTAAATCAGATTGAAATTTATATATGTATAAAAAATTGCTAAAACTTCTTTTTTGAAATTGGAATAATTTTGTTGAGCAGGATTTCAATGTTTTGAAGTAAATTGCAATTATTTGCTATTTACAAATAACAAATTATTTAATCTAAAAAATATGATTTTTATTTGAATTTATGATTTTTATTTCAAATTTATATTGTAAAAATATATTATTAGATAAAAATTATTTATTATATAATTTATTATATAAACTTACATGTATATTAAATATACATTAACATTTTTAATATTATATATATAACATAATTAACTTGCATGCATCATTATTTCATAAATAACTTTGTAAATTTTTAACCTACACGGATAGGATAATCCATATGATTAAATTTCTTATGGATTATGAATGGTGTGAAACTTTGTATCAAACTCAAGCTTTTAATAAAAAACAATATCGATATTAGATTGTTATTGTTGAGTATAGGAAGAAACAATTATGAGGTTCAAAAGTTGAACATAATTTACAACCCAAGAGAGAAAGGAAACCCAGTTGAGCCCAACCAGCTAGAGCCCCCAATGAAGCTTCCAGGGGTATATTCCCTGGCCTCAGCAGTATCAGTGATGACCTTATACCCTTTCCAAGTGACCCTATTAGAAGTACCAGCACCAGGCCCAGTGTTCTGATACTCCCTATAAACCAAAGTGCTCAATGCAAAATTCCCATTCCACTCATGCCACCCAATTGGGTCAATCACATCACTTATACTACTTTGCATGATCACAGTCCTAGAGTACTCCTTCCAAGGCCTCCCAAGATATGTCTTGAAATTCTTCTTCACAGACTCCAAGTCCTTAGTGGCACCAATCCTACACTTCTGGATCACAATGCCAGTGTTTTGGTTAGGGTCAACTCTTCCTTGGGCTGTGACCATGTTCTTCTGGCCTGAGTTAGGAAGCCTGGAGTGGATGTCACAGTCTTGGAACACCACTGCGGAGTTGCCAAAGATGAAATCCACTGTGCCAGCAATTAGGCACTTCACAAAGAATTGGCGATTGTTGTGGACATAAAGGGTATCTTGGAATGCTAGGATGTCACAATTGAAGAATGCTGAGAGGTCCCCACCAACCCTTAGGGCCACAGCTTGGTGCTTTGATGGGCCCGCTGTGTTTTGAAATGTTAAGTCCCGGGCCAAGAAATTTGCACCCACCACAGCTGCATGAGCAAAAAAAAGAGAGAAGAATTATGATTGGGGAAACTTGAAAAGTGACTACACAAAAGGAATCATATAAGGGACAAAAATGAAAAGGTAACAACTAATAACAATCATGCATGTACTACGCACTTGTCTACTTGCTAGAAGAGAGCCCAGAAGAGTTGCGTGAGGTGTGCTCACCTTTTAATTTATGTTGCCCATACTTATTCCAAACTAAAGGCATACATTTATTTTGAAGTGTGCCAATGAATATCAACCTAATTTGAATTCCTTGAATGGTATACACTTTTTGATCTATTAGAAAAGTAAAACACAATCATAGATTGAATTCCACTTTCTTTTAATTGATAAAATTTGAAGTTTGAAATCTCTATTTAGTTTTTAGAAACATATTTATATAAAGAATGGGTTTGATAATTAACCATGGTGGTTAAATAGGTTCGAACTAGAGATACCATAAATATATTTTGTTGAATGGATTGGATGCAATATAGTGGTCCAGGTGTTAGTAAATGGAAGGCATATCAGGTGGAAGCTAGTACGTGACACTTAAATTGTGACCAATAGACTTCTCTTGAGGCAAGTCAAGAGGAAATAGTTGGATAGGTGTGTACAAATTAGAAGCCCAAAGGGAACAATAATGCAGTAATTGAATGGTCATATCATCAAATTGATATGATAGAATTGGGGCAATTGTTTAACAAAGGCTTAATACAAGGGGACAAGTGAGATATGCTATAGACTGTATGCGCAATGTACGCTATAAGACAATATTAGAAGTTGGATTTACTAATAATTAAACAATAACATATCTTAGTTTGCTAGACGTTTTATATGACAGAAGATAATGACAGGTTAGCGAAACATATTAAGGAAAAACAATGGGGGTGCTTAGATTGTCCGTGATGTGTCATGCAAGTATATGACTATATTACATTATTGTACAGAACCCATGAATGATTGAAGAGAATAGTGCAGAACGAAGCATCACCGAATGCCCGTGGCTTCAAATTCAGGCTTCAAAGTGGAAAGAAATGTCGAAAAGGCAGGGGAACTAGAATGGCATATATAAAGTCAAAGTTAAATAATGAAATTTTGTCTAGCTGTATCCGAACCCTTTTTTTCTCCGTTAAGAAAGAACATCCTTCTTTAAAATTTCTATTCTTTTATATTAAAAATAATTTATGGAGAAGTTATTCTTGCAAATTAAATATTTCTATGTAAAAATCTTAATATGGTTTTTTTAGATAAAATTAAAACATATTTCAAAGTACTACAAAAGGGAATATCAATTTTCATAAAGAAACTCAAAGTGAAATAACGATATCCTAAAATCGATCTTCTATACATGCAATTCAATCAAGGATGCATAGGTTTGAAAATTTGATTTGATGATGTTTTTTACAACCCCCCCCCCCCCCCCCCCCCCCCCTCTTCTTTCCCCAAGAAGTAACAAACTTGTCCTTTAAGAAAAGCAATTATATATTAAGACTTTGTAATTGTTGCCACTTTTGAAAAACTTGTTTAACTTTTATAAAAGAAAAATTATTTAAGAAACCTTTTACAAAGTAAATATAAACGGCCCCATTTAAAGAATATTGTGTCAATTTCTGTCTGAGCAACCATAGTCAACAGTGGGACAATGATTTATAGATAAGTTAGTTAATTTAATTTCTTTATATGTTTTCATATGCTTAGGGAACAATATTTGTTTCGATTTATATAATTTAATTAAGAATATAAAAAAAGTAATCATGTATAGATAACATTTTACAAATTAATCTACATATATATATATATAAACCTAACATTTATTTTATATTATTAATTTTTTTAATTCATGTATAAACTGTAGACAGAAACCTCTTCTTAAAAAAATTGACAAACCAAATAGAAAAGGTGAAAAGTGAAAAGGAAAATAATGAGATTTTAAATTATTGAAAACGTATTTTAAATGTTTTGAAAACATACATGAACAAGACATTAGACATGGGAATTAATTTAAATAACCTCGTAAGCTTACCACTAGGGCAGACATACAAGCAGGACTACAAAGGACCAAAAAAATAGTATAATAATCAGAATGCAGAGCGACCCATGTGCATGCTGACCAATTTTATTGACAATGATTGTTGATTTGAAAAGATAGATTTCTAAATCATGTACTCATATGATAAAAAGTTAGGATTATTACACCACCATCTGACCCGGTATTGTTGTTTATGTTGTCTTCCAGCTGGGACCTTAATATCCCGAAATTATAGGAGTTAATTAACATTGTTTATTTATATCAGCACAGGTCAAAGCTGTTGTTTTTTATCTAACCATATTTTGGACCAACCTTTCACTGGATCAATCAGTGAAGGAGCTTGATACCTTTTCAATCTTTCCACCCTTAATTTTGTCACACATGTTCTAGAAAAATATCGACAACTTTTGCAAATGTACTATAGTTTATTTATTATTGATTATTGAAGAATGTATTTGATTGTTGTCAGAAACCCCCAGTCCTGAACTTTACTCTTTACCATCCGTGCTGTCATTGTTAAAACAAAATGTTGCTAATATTAATGGACAAGCATTTTCTGAGGACACCACATGCACCGCATTATATTATATCTATTAGCAAATTATATTAATATTAACAAAATACATATATAACAATTTATACGAATAAAAAACGAATATTTTTTGTTTAAAAAGATAGAGATTGTATGATCTTGTCGAATATGAAATACCTTCGTACCTTATTCACACATGGTAGGGACATTAATCTAAAAATCCTCATGACCGTTATACCTCATCACATTATTTTTCCTTTAAGAAAATAAAGACTAATATTTCATTTGATGAAAAGTTTAGATGAACACGGTTTCAGAATTCATCAAAAGTCAATGAATAGCGTGATTTTTTTCATAAAGTTAAAAGTTACAACTTCAACGTCTCAAACAAGATTCTTCTATTCTGGATGTGTTTTCAAACATGATAAAAGTTCTGTCGTTAGCGGGAGGTAAAATTCAAACTTATATCTACATTGCACACGAGTTTTATTCTTACCAATCAGATGAATCTAACTTGTTTTAATATGATCGATTAATAACTTATTAATATAGTTACTTATACTTTGTATTGTATGGTATGCAGTGCAATATTAATGCATTGATTAAATTAAAAAAATTAATTAAGGAATAACGAACTCACCGACGGTGGCAGAGTGGAAGGTGGTGCTACCATCAACAACATTTCTGCTAGCAGTGATGATAGTGTTGGTCCTCCCATCACCCAAGAACATGATATTGGTCTTCTTCTTAGGCACCTCAACGT
This sequence comes from Glycine tomentella, assembly GCA_007407185.1. Classification (NCBI taxonomy): domain Eukaryota; kingdom Viridiplantae; phylum Streptophyta; class Magnoliopsida; order Fabales; family Fabaceae; genus Glycine; species Glycine tomentella. The sequence goes on along the minus strand of PYAF01001402.1, from coordinate 205,236 downwards.
TCTCTCTATACACCCCAGCCTTTATCCTTATAACAAATCTCTTACTACTCTTCAACGGAGCCGCGTCCACCGCCTCCGTCACCGTCTTAAAGTCCCCGCTCCCGTCCGCCGCCACGGTCACGTCAGCCTTCACCGTCGACGCCTGAAGCAGCCTCCTATCCGCCGCCGAAATCCACTCCGGCCACTCAACATCATTCTCCACCAACAACTTCCTATTGTTATTACCATTTTGTCCATTATTTTCCACTCTCATATTGTATTCGTAGTTAGCTATGTCACCGTCGGTCATGTTCTTCGTCATGGCCAATGCGTTGCTGCACATGTGTTCCACGTGCACCTGTCCCTTCTCCAGGGCCTTCCTCACGTGCTTGTCAGCATCATCGTGAGAGAAACCGTCGAGGCATGTGACCTGGTTCGTTATGGCGGAGCTGATGAGGGTTTTGAGATCGTCGGCGTGCTGGTAGAGCGTTTTCTTGTTAGGGTAGAGCTCTAGGTCGTGTTGTGCTTCTCTGAGCTCGTCGAGGGTTTCGTCCATGGTTTCCAGGCAGTCGTGGAGCGCGATTTTTTCGCGTTTTGTTAGGTCATCATGTTTGGTAAGGAGTTTTTTCACGGTCAAGTAGTTTTTCTCCACCGCGCGGAAGGTGATTTTTAAGGAGAGCTTGATGACGTCGCGGTGGGTGGTGACTTTGTGAGTGACGTTGGGCTCGGAGGCGATGGCGGAGAAGCAGAGTTCGGGGTAGAATGTGGAGCTGCACGCGCTCTTCATGATCGTGTGCGAGTGGTGGGAGAGGGAGAGGGGGGTGCTGGTGGCAGAGTTGTCGGAGTTCTTGTTTTTTACTCCGATAACAATGGCCACCACAGAAGCCGCCACGAGGAGGGTGGCCAAGAGGGAGAGGAGGAGCTTCTTGTGGTTTTTCTTGGAGGAGGGAATGTGGTTGCCGGAATCGGAGATTCCGGCATAACCTAGTTTTGGGTTGGTCATGGTTAAGATCAAGAGGAGGGAGGAAAAGGTAGGGGTGTGGAGAGATAGGGGGAAGCCAATTACTTATAATGTTGGATTTGAGTTCTTATTAAAAAATTATAATTGAAATTTTACTAATGATAAACATTGTGAAGAGAACTATTGAGAGCATGTGAATTAATTAATATGTTAGTTTTAGTTTAATTAAAAGTCTTAGAATTTTAGTTTTGATATATAATTGTGTTAAATATATAGAAAGTATTTTTTGTTATTTATTGTAATTATAACTAACCCAAATTGAAATTTTCTCTCCTAAACAATTACCATAAGGAATAGTGTGTGTTATGAAAAAGTTTATCCAAACATAACTTATATATTAAGCATTTTTGTTAAAATTTTAGGATATAATTAAGGAGATTTGGAGCATGTGATATAGTTGAATATTAAAATTTGTAATGAAAAGGATTAGAGTGTAGGAGAGATTAGAATAGGATAGTAGGAAGTGGACCCTTGTGAATAATGGGGTGCCAATATTGTTAAGCTAATTTAGCTGCGGGGTTATGAAAATTGTATCGTATTCACGTGTTGGTAGGGAATGGACAAAGTTTGTTGAATGGCACGTAGCTCTGAGATGTGTGAAAAACAGAGAGCTAGAACGGAAGACGGGGGAAAAAGAAAGAAAAAGTGATATTCATGTTTGTTTGTTTTTAAGAGAGGGATTCATGATTAAATAGTACGGGCAAAAAATAAAATAAAAAAGAAAGAATAAGACACAAAGACAAAAGACACATAAAAGGGGACGTGTGAAAAACAAAAAAATTAAAATCCACGAATCAAACGTTGGGGTTGGGGGGAATAATTGGATTTGGAGTCTCCTTTTTTCCTTTAATTTTCTTTTTTTTACAGACTTTTGAGTCACTCATTTAGGACATCAAAAAAGTGGAATTTATATTGAGTGTTGTATTTGTATAAAACATTTTCCACGTAAGAGATATTAAAGAAAACAGACAAGCGTGAAAGAGTAGGAGCAATGTGTTAGAAAAATTTATGAAAAATAAATTATAAAATCTTATCATAATAAAATAAAACATGAAATGCATATGAATAAAATAGGGTTACTATATATAATATAATCTTATTTTTACCTCATTTTCTTTTTATTCCTCTTTTTATATCATTATTTAGTATATTTATTATTTTGCTCTCTTTGTTTTTTCTTTCTGCATCTTTCTGTTTTCTATTTCAATCTACAAGAAAATGAGATAGACATTTATTATTTTTCCAAAACAAAAATAAGAATAACATGAGTCTTCAAATTTCACGACAACTCGTTACTGTTTAATTTGCTATCCTTTGCCTTTTCGCTCCTTTTTATTGTATACGAGTTTCGTACTTTCATGTAAGGTGGTTGTTCCTTTTGGTCGTTGGATTTGTTGTTTATCCTTATATAATAAGAGAAATTATTTTTATATAATAAGTTTGTTTAATTTCACAAATTTGAAAGAAATAACAGAGAGAGGGGGGGGGGGGGGGGGGGAGAGAGAGAGAGAGCTGCAAAATAAAATGAATAATATATAAAAAGAAATAACAAAAAAATTATAAAATAGTTATAAAAAATTTATTGGGAAATCTTAGGCTTAGGGTTATTGAAAAGTGAGTAACACATACTCTATGTAGTAATAGTAATTACTCATAAAAAATACTCTAGTTGAATACAACATTATCATAGCACAGAAAAATTAAAGTAGTAAGAGAAATATATTAACTTTTTACAATTGGTTAATAGCGTATTTATCAATAATTACTAATATTTTCTATGCAAAATAAGAACAATTATAAATTATTTTTTAAAAATAAATTTTGTCTATCACATCAAAGTCTTTTGCCATACATATGATCATAAATTAAGCCTTAATACTGAATTATCTACAAACTATATTAAGCTTTCTTGTTATTAATAATATATGAACTTTAGTTCCTT
>PYAF01001402.1:179476-202194 GCA_007407185.1 Glycine tomentella | reverse complement strand
ATAGCGTATTTATCAATAATTACTAATATTTTCTATGCAAAATAAGAACAATTATAAATTATTTTTTAAAAATAAATTTTGTCTATCACATCAAAGTCTTTTGCCATACATATGATCATAAATTAAGCCTTAATACTGAATTATCTACAAACTATATTAAGCTTTCTTGTTATTAATAATATATGAACTTTAGTTCCTTGTGAAAATAAATATTATATATATATATATATATATATATATATATATATAAAAACTGTAGTATTTTAAAGTCAAAAGAAAGTTAATAGAATCATGGCTGAAAGAAAGTCTTACTTTAAAGACCTTAATTTAAAAACTTTTATATAACATTATTATACCACCTATTTGAGAGGTTAATATTAGTATCTAGTGTAATTATTTATTTAATTATTTTGTTTTATATTTCTGTTTATCTGTAAAGCTTTAAAGCAACACAAGTTGCAATATTTTTATCTTCATCTTTCACTATTGCTCATCATTTAATTGAAATCCAGAGAACGAATAATAATTGTTTTAAAAAATATTGCTGTTTTTTCATTCTTTTTTGGTCTAGCTTTTCGTCTTTTGATATTGTATAACTGTCAAGCGTGTGTATTAAATTATTCGTCTATTAGCATGTGTTCGAATAAAATGATTTTCTTCACTGTATACATTCAAAACAATCATAAAAAATCTAATTCAATTGATTAATTGAGCGGAGTACGTAAATTTTTATAATTTTTTTATATTTGTCTTTAATTTTTATAGATAAAAAATTTAAACAATTTAAATATTTTTGTAGTTTCTTTTGATTTAGGATAAGAATCTCACCTTTTTTTAATATCAAATTGAACTGATATCGAACATAGCAGCTGCCATATTATTTGTTAGTTTAGAAATATATTTTGTAGACTAATAATATGATATTTTCAATTCATAATTGTGCCTTACTATTTAAGGTAATCATATCCAAAATTGACTACCAAAGTTTAAGTAGGATACATATAAACTCAATTTTGAAGGCATATAATTAGCAAGCTATAACTACATAAAACTATGAGAAAAATAGCCCGTAGCAGTTAAACGCAATTTTGAGCTAAAATAAGAAAGTTGTTTCTTAGGAAAAAAAAAATATGAAAAAGAGGTGAACTAGGAAACTTGTGCCAAGTGCCCATTGTTCTACGACATGACGAGTAAGCATGGGGCCATTTGCTATGGCTTTATTTTGGTCAATTACATGGACATATGGAATTTGATGAATACGAATGTAATACACATAAAGTGAAGTATTGGTAAAATTATATCTCAAAGGACGGAAGCTTATTGATCATGACGTGTTTGTTTGCGCCAAGAGCTCTAAACATGGTATAAGGATATTAATTTGCAGGAGCACCTTCCACGAGGGAAGCACTGCTACATGACAATATAGGGGTAGTCCTACAAAGTAACCTAATTAGTTTCAATCCAAACTATGCCAATCAATACTTCAAGCAGCAGCATTATGACCATCTAGTAATGTTTATATATGTCTGTGTGTGTGTGTGTGCACGTTTGATTTTGAAAGCCTAGGTTTAAGTTACACCAGATTATTAATGAGTTAGTTATCAATTGTTAATTAATATTTACTGTAGAATTTTTTTTGGGTGAATTTTACTATAGAAATCATTAATTGATTATCAATATTTTCAATAATACTAGTAATTAATTCATAATTAACATATACACAAGTCCAAAAATAATTAGCATATACATCTGTAGCATTGTGTAAACAAAGTAAGTAATTGTGTACTCTTTTTTGACGTTTCTAAAATTTGCATGAAGTTTAGATTAAATAGTTATTTTGTGAATAAAAATGAAATATTTTGAATTTATATATACAAATATATATTCAATAAAAACTATAAATGTGTGGGAAACTGGGAATCGGTTCTTTTATTTATTATTAACGACAATTATTTATTTTATGTTTCAAAATATGCACATACTTTATGAGGACTTAATTATTCTTTTGGGTTAGGGGTGATAATTACATCCAATTTTTATCCACAATCGCTATCGTGAGCGAGCTTGTCTAGAAGTTGACACGGCTTTTGAGTAAGCTACTGAAAAAATCATTTTGTTTTTAGAATTAATTAAAATGTATTAATATAAAATTTAATGCTCTCATTTAATTATGAATTTTCATATATGATAAGATTGATATTGTTTGCAATAATTATATGTTTTTTAATTAGTTGAGAATGTAAAAGAATTTACACTAAAAATGTATTAAAATTAAACTTTTATTTTTGTTTGTTATGTTTTGACAATTTTAAAACCCTATTACTTAATAATTATTCTTTCTATTTATAATTAAAGTGTTCGAGAACAGATGGAAAAGATAAAATTTGATTGCTGACAACCCAACTCAAATCTCTTCATGCCTTCCAAAAAATGAAACTTAAATAAATCTCTTTATGACAAAAATTAAGGTGTTAAAGAATACAAAAAGAGGGAGGAGGGGATGTATATGTACCATATATATATATATATATATATATATATATATATATATAGGCTACTTGTGATAATTTCACGTATCTATACATGTACTCTAAATAATGTATCAATATACAATGAAAAATTTATTTTCCGTCTTCTCTCCCATCCACTCAGCCCTCAACAGCCATGCAAGATAGAGTCCGTATATTAGGGCCACGGCCACGCGATAATGTCTAGCTTATTAATATATATTCATTTTTTCAGTTGAAAACTGGTGCAAAGGGAAATTGTTTTGAATACTTAAATTAATGTTTGAAATACCTTGTTGTAAGTGTGTGTACGTAGGAGTAACGCATATCTATAGTTTTATCAAAATGCAAAATGCTAATCTCAATATATGATTAATATATTGTTATTATCATTAAAAATCAAACTAAATCACGTTAGGGTTCATGTGGAATTATTTGTTTGAATTTTAATCAAATACACACAAAGTAGTGATAAACAAATATACAATTGAGATGCTGATCTTGGAGTATTCATAAAGACTTGAAGAATAAAGGATATATATGGAGAGAGAGAGAGCACCATCCTCTCTGTTTATGTAGAGAGTTGGGTCAAGTTTAAGACTAATTAAAAGCCTAGCAATCACTGCAAGTTCATGTGCAGTAGTAAACTGAGTTGTTAAATTAATTAATTGCATGTTTAATGAGCCCTTTTGCCTATTTTATGCTTTCGATGCCTAAGTGAAGAAAAGGATCACATGCCAACGAGGGATGGAATATGGAAATATTCCTCCTTAACATAATTATTGAGTACTATTTATATAAATAGAATATTAGCAATTGATATATATATATATATATATATATATATATATATATATATATATATATATATACCGGATGATGTTATCTGTTGTGGGAACAATCGCTCTCACCAGAATTTTTTTATTTGTTAATGCATATAAAAAAACATTTGCCCCCGTAAAAATTATATATTGTTTTTCTTTGATTTTTTAACCCTACGTTCAAATAAATATAAAACATTAAATAAAAAAATTACATGCTGAAATTCAAATCATTTAGTTTAATTCTCATTATTCTTACAACAATGCACAAAAAAAAATACTTCACACAAGGCATAAAACACATAATTTCATGTAATATCCAAAAAATAATCCAATAATTATTTAGGTAAAAATTATCTAAATATATCTTTTAATAAAGAAAAAGATAGATTAAATTATTTTAATATATTAAATTGTTATAATTTGAAAAAAGATATTAGTACAATAATATATTAAATTGGATAAAGATAATAAAAATAAGAGATAAATAAAGATTAATTAAAAAAATCTCAAAAGATATAATTTCAAATTACACAAATAAATTATGAGAATCACACAAATAAACAATTCCTCTTGATATTAGTGGATTGCTTTAGAATTGAGAAGAAGAAAGAAAATAGAAAAATTTTGTTAAGACAAAGATAATGAAGAACCCGAATTACTTACTTAGAGTTAAGTAAAACACATACTTTTTCAAACTTACATGTTATAATTCTTTTAGGAATGTTTTTCTCTTAATGTGTTCTTGATATAAAAAATCAGGATCAATGATGTTTTAGTATTGGTTATTTTAATGAAAGATGTTATATTTCTCATACTAAATTAGTAATTTATCACACACATTTTATTACAATGTCTTATCCTTCACTCCCTCTAACGCTTCCCATTCTCAAAATAACAAAACACTACCATCTCTCACATAAATCAGTATGCTATTCACTTACACTTTTTTATTCATTTTTTCCTAAATTTAATTAGATCTAATTCCTAAACTTATTTAGTTTTTGCAACATTGCCGTAAGACTTTTATCAGAAAAATAGTCTTTTACTCTTTTCAAATATATAATATAAATTATTCATGAAGCTTAACATAGTGTAGGGGGTTTTATTTGTAAGCAATAGGGATATTAGCTTTATTTTATTCTTTTTTTTTACCTTAGCTTTGATATTGCCAAGGGCAATTGCATACAATTGAAAGATGTTTCTCTGTAAATAACTTTTTGTGAAGAATATAATGTAGAATCACATAGGAGATGGATGATTGAATGATTTTTTGATTACATATATAGAAATAGATATTTTTTTTATAATATTCACAATAAAAAAATCATAGAATATTTTCAAAGTATAAAAATGCATAAAAGATAATTGTAATTTATAAAAATTTAAGTACTTTAGATTTCTTTTATTATAATATTATATATTTTGTAGTATATTGTGATATTTTATTTTTATGAAAATATTAGAAATTATTTTTTACTCTGACTATTTTTTTTTGTTCTGTCATTATATCTATCTATCTATATATATATATATATATATATATATATATATATATACTCTTTGATACTTTTTTTCAACACTCTATTATTATTATTATGTGAATTTTATTTGGATTTCATTATATAAATAGTGAATTTAAATTAGTTAATTAGTAGAACTGGTATGAAAATTATAACATTTGATAAATAAATAAAAAATAGCATACCGCATGTATTTCCATCCGGTTACATGAATTAAGCCTGACAGGCTATATGCATGCATTCATCAAAAATTCACTCTTACTGTTAATTGTAAAAGAAAAAAGGATTTTTTTTAAAAAAAATCGCCCTATATCATTATTTGGACTCCGAGGACAATTTCTTCTTTCAATTATTGTTCTTTTCCCCTTCTTTTTTAAATAAAAAAATCATGTATGAATTGAACATAAATTAAATTGAGACTTAACCTCCAAAGTTGTTGATCCGATGGTAAAACATCCCTTCAACTGATGGTGGTATCTTCCACACATTAGACGAATTTGGAAGATCAGTAAGGTTTAAATTAATATTTATAGTTTATTAAAAATAAATATTAAATTATTTTTATTTTTAATATAATAAATACTTTTATATTAAGTTAATTTTGAAATTGTTGAAATAAAACTTCTGGTTATTGCTGCCTCGTGAACAAATATAAAAGCAAAATGAGTATGCGGAGAGATTATGGGGAGTGAATTGCATGTTGTCTTGATTCTCAATCTACTTGTCTTCTAATTATTTTATATATTTCGAATGACCTCCTTGGCATTTATATATAACTGTCATGGAGCTACATATGGCATAAATTCGATTTGTTGAATTTCGTTGTTTAGTTAGTAATTAATTAATTGGTAATCGGTTAAATAATTTCAATTGGTTAGGTAATTAGTCAATTAATTTTAGTTTCCTCTTCCATCACTTTTTTAACTCTTACTTTGTCTATGTTGGCAACATATATAATTCTTTTTTGTTTAAGTAATGAATTTGCCATCTAGCATTCTTGCCTATAAAACAATAAATGAAAAAAAAAAAAATCTTAACACACGTATTCCGTCTTTAATAATGCCCGGTTTCACCTATGAATTGTAATCGTGTGATCGAACACAATTTCTTCAAAATACATTGTGCAATAATGTCACCATTCTTAACGCATGATATGCTATTAATGCTAATCCATATCAAAGTGAAAGAGTGTATTTGATACACTTATATTATAATATTTGCATAAACATTGTATCTTCATTCTCCTGATCATATGGTCCAAAGTTGAATCTTTTTTAGCATATTGGTCAGTGTATATATATATATCACATGAAGGTGATGATGTTTGATTGAATATTGATTATTGAATGTATCACCTTTTAAACTTTTTCAAATAAATTAATCAGACAAACACAGACCATGCATCAAGGTAGTAATTTGCAGGCAAGTTGCGATTGTACCCCCGTGCATTTTTAAATGAGACATTTGTCTTTGACATTGCATTTTCAAATATTTTATTCATCCCATGATGTTACCATGGACATTCATTTTTTTTTCTATTGCACCGGCCACGTGTTTATTTATTTATTTTTAAAATTATGTTGAAACATTCTTTCTTTCTACGGACCTCTCTAACAAGCACCCCAACCGAATTGGATTCCAAATTGACGTGTTAGTGTGAGCTAACTTATCAATACAGTTATGCACCCTTCAAATAAAAATTCATTTTCTGAAAGATCCCGACTTTAGTACGTTGGTGGGTCATCCTTCCCTAATTTACGTACACTTTACAGTGATACACAAAATTTATATACTACAAGTCTACAAGTACCACCAACTGATGTTTGATTGGATGGAGAGTTAATAATGTAATCGCTTTGTCGAGATTGAAGGGAGAGGTGGTAGCTATTTCCAAAAATTTATGATGCTCAAGTTAGTAAATGAACAAGTCATTAAAAAAAAAAAAACTAATTATGAAGAAGAGAATGTAAGTAGAACGAGTGCATATATAAAAAAATACGAGAGCTGATTGATGTGTTAGGCGATCAATTAACGTCAATAATATTAGAAGGGTTATTAAGGAGGAGCTCGAATACATTCTACATATAAGATCTATGCTTATTGTAAGAATAACTTCAGTGATTTGAGGTCGTGCATGAGGTTGATATTAAGACATAACATTATATGAGAAATTTTAGTCACTAGGTAGGAATCGGAGGGAGTATTATTTACTTTTTAATAGATATTTACTTCACATTAATACATTTTTCTAATTTCTTAGCCGATTACTTACCCATTCACTCATTAGGTTACGGATAGGAAGACTGGACCACATATATACTACCAAAAAGAAAGAGATTAATTCCCATACACCTAAAGCTTAACCATTACAAGTTAACTAATCTCGTGTACAACAATACCTTGTGCAGGGTTACTTTTCATTCTCCCACGTAAACAAAATACAATCTATGATAAAACATAAATAATAAATTTAAAATTGTTTGTCAATAAAATATGTTACACGATAATGTTATGTACACAATTCTTATATATTATTGAATGGATTGAACAAATGATCATATATATGAATTTAACCCAAAAAAAGCTTATCTGAAGAACACGTGCTGACTGCGTTGTACATTCATTACGACAATGATAAAAAAAAAAAAAAACAATAACTTTGTCATGGCCCACCAATCTATTTGCATACATTCCATCCAAGTATGTACGGTTATAGCTGTATGCATAAATATAATATAATAAACACATAGACACAGCGGTGACAAATTTGACGGCTTCGTAACTGAAAAGTTGTGAATATTGACCAACTTATACTTCTAATTTGTCCAAAAATCAAAGCATTGCGTGAGTTTGAATTTGAGTTTTCCCCGTTGAATGTGTGATAAGAAAATGACATAATAAAAAAAAGGTGTATAATGTTGAATTGTTTATTTATAATCTGGTATATATATAAAGTGATACATTATAAAAGAAATTAAAAAAACATATAGTATATCCCTTAAAATGTAAGTAATACAGTTTTGAAAGCTTCAAATACACATTAATGTACATATGTATCAATGTATGTAACGAATGAATCTGTTTGGCTCAGAGAAAACTTACAATAGAATGAGTCAAGAATTGATTCTGCAAGAGTTAATGCAGACACGACACGTGACGGATTTCCTGTATGCATATAATTAAATTAGACCAATGTATCATTTGTTCACAAATAGAAGTTAATGCAGCCATAAAAAAATAAAGAACAAATATGAAATATCATAATACTATGCAAATATTCTCAATCAGCCAACTAAGAAGGGATTTAATTATAGTAAACCAAAGTTCCAACGCTTACCAATAATTAAGAACCAAATAAAGAATAAGACTATATGAGACACTTATTACGTTTACCGTTAGTTCCCTCCATGCATTGGCATGTTAACAATTACGCCAATTTCGGCAAGCTCTCTGTCTCTTTCACTTTGGGAGATATATATGTGCCTCTTAAATTCTGATTATATTTATTTGATTAAATTATTTCGATTAATTAGTTGGAAAGAACTTCAAATAATTTGTACAACTCAAACCGTGATTTGAGCCTTTGACTTGGTAGCACCATCCTCACGCGTATCTCTTTTGTTCCCAAAAATAAGAACAATTTGTAATTTGAAGGACTTGCCATTATCAAAACAAAATAAAATAGGTCTTTTTGCACTATATGTTTCTTATTGGAGACCAGCTAGAAAGTGACTTTAGTTTCGTGCTGCATTGAGAAAGGGTATCATATTACGTTGGACTAAGTGGAGCATCTTTGATTAAGCAGTGAAAGTGGGGAAGACGAGACTTTCACTTTCATATTGCTTTGTTCCCATACCCCATCAATTTCTATTTTCTACTTTATTTCTGGTTTTATTTTCTCTGGTAATGATGCAATTAATCATGAGGTTCTATTATAGGTAACCTTAGCAATGTATTATAGCTATCACCCACAGTAACTTATATATATATATATATATATATATATACATATATTTTTTGTCATTAATAACTTATGTTATTGTCTTCACCAATTCCAGACCATCGATTTTTTTTTGGGAATTAAGAGAACTTTTATTTTTATTGGATAATAACAGATATATCACTTATATCTCAGTTTATCCAAATTCAAATATTAATTTATTAGCTGTCATTATCTCTAGTTTTGAATTACTATAGTTTATCTTCGGTCATTATCTTTCTATCACTTGTAACAAACTCTCCTATTTATGTATTTCGAGCTTCACAATTGAATCAATGTGAAAAAACCTTTATTCTCAGCCATGGGCGGATCCAGCTTATGAATTGAGGAGATAGTGTTCCCCTAAATTTTTTCAATAAATTTTAATATATATACCTTTAACACTTATTTACAGTATATGTTAATTATTTTAGTTATTTGTTATATAGTTTACAGTGTTTGTTAATTATTTTTATTTGTAATTTATGTATTAGTACTTGTTATAAGGAGATTAAAGTTAATTAGTCTATATTATAACAGCTCATGTTCAAAGGTCTCAAACTCAATACTTACATTTAAATTAACTCTCATGTTGTCATCATGGTCTTTTGAAATCTCATCGAAAATTACAATAAATTTATTTCATTATTTTATTCAATCAAGAATAGTAATTTGGTCGGACTATTTGTTTGTTTTTTTAGATTATGATTTATAATTGTTTGTTCTTTTCAATTTTCTTTACAAAAAAAAAAAAAATTCGGGAACACTGCCCCCAAACCCCCGCCAATAAATGTATAGATATAAATAAATTTTTCTAGATCTACCACTAGTGCCCCCCTTGATTATTTTTCTGGATCCGCCACTATTCTCAACCTCTTTAATTTTTAATCAAATTACTTCAGAAGGGTCTGTTATGCTGTAAACAGGAAATTGGACCTCCTAAAAATAGCATCTCTATCCTAACAACATCAACATTAACATCAACATCACTTTTGACCCAAGTTAATTAGGAATGATAGTAGATGAACTCTGATAAATCGAAAAAGAGACAAAGAAAGAGAAATGGAGAGAGGAAGAAAAAAATAAAAATAAGATAAAAAAGAGAAAAAATAAGTTAAAATAAAAGAAGAGTTAAAATAATATCTCTACACCCTTTTGATTTTTTTTTTTGCAGAATTAAGAGAACTTTTAATTTAATTCACATACTTGATTTGTTGGATAGGTCATTGATGAAACTCTCTCCAATGTTTACCTATTTATTGCACAATTACTGTAACTTGAGGACAAGTGCAGGAGAATAAGAATATATAAGAAACAAATAAAATAATAAATATAAATAAGGTCATGATTTTAAATTCTCAACTCTCAAGGTATTTTTGGACAAATAAACAGAAGCTGAAAACCTACTAAGTACTAACTCATTTATCTACATTCTTGGACAAACATCCGTACACAAATTATAATAATCAGTATCCACCATATTCTCTTGAAGAGAATGGGGGAAAATTGAAAAATAAAAAAGATATAGAAGATCATAGGGCATAAAAAGAACAGGTTAATAAGAATAAGTAAAAGAAGAGAATAAAAAAAGAATAAGGAAAGCAAAAAATTATTCTCTTGCACCAAAGAAAGAATCCAATGGAGTTATTTGATTTCGGGTCTCAATAGCTCCCCAAGCTCTAAAGACTATAAAGTATAAAGGGTAGAGTTCAAACAAAGATATGCACATTCGCATACTCTGCGTTAATACCATCATCTTTGCATACCCCTCTACAACCATGGTAGTAACTTGCATTTTTTTTTTTTTGTTTACTTATTCCAGCAGCCTTTACGTTTTATTTGTATCCTATAAATACATGTAACAGTTGTTATATCGTTGTATTTTCTTTCATAGAAATGTTAACAATATTCTCTTTTAAACATTTTTTTATTGATTGAAATTTATTAAAAATTACATAAAGTCTCGTTTAATATTTAATACATTTTTCCTTATTTTTTAAATTTTCAATAAATTCCAATAAAGAATGTGTTGCTAGCACTCCTTTTTTTTGTTGATGTGCAAGAAGCACAAGGCAGCTTCCGTCCAGGTTCACTAAAGTAATGACACGTTCATGCAGGGATTGTTTGGTTGGAGAGAAGAGAAAAGAATAAAATAGAAAATAGAAAAAATATTTGAATTAAAGTAGAGAGATAAAAGTGTAAAACCCACACAAAAATTTAAGAATTTCTTCTTTCCTTCCTATTTAATCTCAACCAAAAGAATGAGATAGAGTTGGTGGAGATGTTTCATATGCATTGTGCAACACACAATAAAGCTACTGTCATATCAAAGGAAGGAAGTGACCATAAGCCTTTGCCTTTACTAGATTTGAGAAGGAAGGGAAGGGATGCTAATGACAATGCTTAGTAAAGGTGTCTTTGTTTCTTCACCTAGTGATTAATTTGTAAAGAAGCCATTAGTCCTTTCACACTATGGCAAAAGCAAAGTGCATATTTGAAATGACTACACCAGATTGTTTGAGTCCATCCATGATAAAACCAAATCTTGGAATCCAAAGAACCCGGAGGTGGGGTTCCAAGCTGATATAGCTGCCTCCTACCAACTGCAGCTTGCAGGGCGTAACAGATATGCACGTTCGCATAATTAATGTATGCTCCAAGTTAAAATACCTCGTTATAACGATCAATTAGCTATTGGTTAGGCAGTTTGGGTGGTTGTAACTTGCATTTTTATTACTCATTACAGTAGATACAGTGTTCATTTCTATCCTACAAATTCATGTAATATCTGTTATATCATTCATATTTTAAATAATAAAGGAATACTTGTGTCTCTCTTCCCTCCCCTCTTCTACATTTGGTTTCAATCAGATCTCAAATGAATTTTCAACACATATGAGGTCAATGATTCAACATACAACTAATCGGTCATTTTTCCTCCAAATATGAGCGTTCTTTTGCGCACAAAATAATACAGAGATGCCTGATTAACAAATAGCACGTACCATGATAATGAAACATTGCATTCCATATGCAACAGAGTGAAACTAATTTACACGACGAATCCAAGTATTGCCTATATTTACTCGGTCTAAGCATGATCCACTTAGCACCAAAAATCAACAGCTCCGCAAACATAAAATACAACTACATTCACAAAGGAAAACTATGCATAATAAAACAAAATACAAATCTACATGGTCTCCCTTCCTATTCATGCCTCCAAATATTCAGCAAGAAAGAACACTCAATTCTACTAAAACGGCCATTGAATAACCTTCTATGATTTTGTATAGAACAAATTTTTAATCACTCTTCTAACACCACCAAATGAATTCAGTTCAAGCGTCAGTGCCCATAGCCAATAAACAGGCGAATGTAGTCATCCCCTAAGATTTTAGATCACAAGCCCGTTTTTGTTAAGACCACAAGGAACTTAGTTTGGATGCAAGTTTGGCAGCCTTGTAGTCATCCCGAAGTTGAATAAATCTGGTGCATAGCAGAGAAAATAACATTTTGATCAGCAATCATGAGCAACGACATTAGGTTATTTGCTTATTGGGGTGTTTTCTGTGTTGGGGGGGGCTGACTAATAACCACCACCACCACCAAGACTTATCCTAACATTATCAGTCAACATCATTAGGCTATCATAAAAAAAATGTTTAGTCAGACCATTTGGACCAAGATCATTTTCAAGTTTTTCCTGAAGTTTTCCTCTACTCGTTTTTGATTGAACAATCTTCCATTTGATCCACTTATCATAACGGAGCCCTTAATAGTCGTCTTCTTAAATAACCAAATTACCTTGCAGTGAACCACAAAGTGTGGCTTCAGTGGTAAGAAAGCTTGAATTCAATGGTTAGGTGTCAGGTGTTTGTGTGGAGGGACAACTAATACCACGATTGGGGATTATTCTCACCCCAGAATAACTTTATGAAACAAATTAAGAGTGTAAGAAAAGCTCACAAGACCACACAAAAAATAAAATAGAAATCATAAAATAAATAACCTAATGAAAAATGGAAACAGTATGAACAATGAACCTAAACATATGGAATCTCTGGAAATTGAACAGAAACAGGAAAAGATCTTTTCTTATATACATATACCATCATTAATCAACTTATAATGATATTGGTGGCCGTGGTGGTGATACTAGAAATAGAACAGCAGACCATAAAACATAAATTATTGCATTAACAGATCCAATGTAATTATACCTTTGTGCATCTTTTCGTATGCTGGGTGTGCCCTCAAACAAACTTGAAAGGCTCTCAGGAGCAACAATAAATACATTGGCCATTCTATAGAAAGTGTTAAGAAATTAGTATGTAAAAAATGGGAGACAGGAAAAAATTTGAAAAGATTTGAATGCCGTTCAACTTACATGCCCAACAATTCAAACTTTTCATCAACAGAAGGAGCATTGAAACTACGCAGAAATTCTCCATATTCAGTAATGTCACGCTTCAGTCGCAACCCTCCACTGCAAAGTTATTCATGGGCACACAACAATCAGCAGATATTATAGAACTAGTAATATATATAAAGTTCATAAAATACTGTCAGCATAAAAATTGAAAAAAGTTGGAGACAAAAACACTTGCCATAAAAGCTAAAAATACACAAATAGATGTTGCTAAAAGAGTTCAACCATTATAAAACATAGGGTAAAAGAAAGACCATTGAGGAAGATCAATCTGTGATTAGCTTATGAACATTTTTCTCCAAGTCAAAGCAGTATGTATTACAGTAATATGTATGGTATCAATATAGATAAAGTAAGGAATGCAGGACCCTGGCCTATTACCTTGGATTAAAAGTATACTTCTGCCAATGGTTTAGTAGCACCTTGTGCAAGCGATTTCCCTAAAATGACAAATTATCATGTTATCAATAAAATTAGGACAAAGAGCCCCACCAACGCAAAGTATTTCACCATAACCATCTCAGCACCTGGTAAAATAATGATGTACGAGTGAAAGTAAGACAGGTAATAGAACTAACATGGCACACCACAATTATTATTTAGTACAAATCAAATCACTTGATGCAAGTGAAAAACATGTAGTAGAACTAATGCACCGTTAACTTTTTTCCAAGTCAATTTTCATTTTATGTTTTCTTGCTATATCTTTGTCTAAAAACATAGCTCAACTAAGTGGTATGGACAGAGTCCATAATCCATATCACCAATGTGAAAGATAAAGTTCAAATGATATTATCCAAAAAAAAGCAACCATTAAGAGTTAATGGACTGAATGGATTCCAAATTCTGAAAAAATTAAATAATAAAATATAAGTAGATGAAAGTATATTGTTGAAAGAAATAAAAAAATTTCAGGCAGAAGCAAATCAGTGTCACTTGTACCAGATTAACTGCCCAAGACAGATTGGGTTGACA
The DNA here is from genome assembly GCA_007407185.1 of Glycine tomentella. Classification (NCBI taxonomy): domain Eukaryota; kingdom Viridiplantae; phylum Streptophyta; class Magnoliopsida; order Fabales; family Fabaceae; genus Glycine; species Glycine tomentella. Next base: position 187,957 of record PYAF01001402.1, on the reverse strand, counting down.
TTAACATTAGATAATGACAAGATCTTCCTTGGACACAACAAATGAATCACTATGTGGACCCTTCTCCATCAGTAAGACATTGATTAGGGACAGAACTACCACAACAAGGAAGTAAAAAAAACCTTTACCCCATTAAAATAATGATAAACTCAAAAGGATTCTCTCTAATAATTAATACCCATATATACTGTCATCTACAAAAACAACTTTCAACTAATGGTAGTTTGTTATAAGATCCAAGAACTTTATGAAAAGATCCTCCGCCTATCTGCTTGATTCTGTACAAGCAGCCAACTATTTGATTAAATAAGACATTAAATCAATATATTCAATGATCAGCAATACAATATCATACCAACTCAGTCAGGAATGCTTGTTTGTTAAGGCCTTCTAAAGCAGTAAATGCAGACTCCAGCACACGAGAAAGATAAGCAACAACTCTGACAAAGAAAACCAAATATCCTTGTTAGTTAGGAATACAAAGATGGAGAGATAAACTTGAAAAATAAACATTGATATCATCACTCTAAAACTTGAAAGGGAGATCAGGAGTTGATGTTTTGCCCAGTCTGGTCAACCCTCTAAAAGTGGAAGCTTAGAAACCAGTGAACCAGTGCTAGAGATATATTTCAATTTTTCCTCCATGATTCTACTTGTATACTTAACATACATTATATTGTTTATATACTGTTATATATTTATATGTATGTATGTAAACAAGCTTGGTTGGACCTTGAATCCTTGAACTGATCCAATTTTTGAAACCTTGCTAGATAGAAATGTATCAAGAATGAAATCATAAAATTTCAAGTGTTCAGAAAACTAAAAACAACTGAGCTCACATACATGCAGAGATATAAATCACAGGAAATATCAATATCATCAGTACTAATACTAGTTTCAGTTCGAATTTCAAGTGACATCCACCTTGTACAGGCACTGGTTGCCCGGTGGTCAGGAGCCATTCCATCATCAGGTGACCGATAATCTGTAGCCTTTTGTTCAGCTGAAAGCAACCGCTCCACCTGCCAAGGGGTTTAAAGTGGAATATTTAAGAGTTTGGGAGCTAGGGTTCAAACTTGAATAGAAAAAGAAAAAACACAGGAAACACCCTGAACCAGAAACAGCCCATTTTTTTATTACAAGGATAATTATGCAGACAGAGAGTAGCCATTATGGTTAATATAGTTGACCACTGGCTATCACACACAATATTATAGGCAAACCTGACCTCAGCCATGACAGTTTCAATGCACTGTTGTAGTCCTTTATAAGCAGCAGCCTCTGCACTTGACATTGCTGTAGCCATTTCCTCACAAGCAGCAGCATGTGCACCATCAACGGGGAGCAAAAGCCGAGATATAGAATTAGCAAAGTACTGCAGAGAATTACTCATTTCAGTCATAGACTCAGAGGGTTTTGTTTATAGCAAAAAGTATTAATTAAAAATCAAGGCTCAATATTGTACTTGTTGAATAATAGCTACACTGCTTCCAGAACGTTGTACAGAAATCATGAAAGATCTGAAACTACTTTCACCAGCAGCTGCCGCTGCCTCTGCCTGCATATCAACAAATAAATCTTGAATATGTCTGGTGAAATGTGCTCATATATATTATATACTTTAACAAGAGCATGCAAAAAAATTATGTAATTACAGCAGATGCAGCTGCAGCAGCCACTCTACGGGTAACACTTGTACCCAGCACAAATCTTTCCCTCAAATTAGCTGCTTCAGTCAGGCTGTCTCTTGCCCGTTCAAGCCCATCTGCTATATATTGACTAACCTGCAAAAGAGAAAGAGAATGACCCCAGAAGAATGAACTCCAATGCACTGATGGGTATCAAATATATGAATGCTGAAAAATGTGACATTAACTTACTTGGTCTAGCAGGCAAGTAAACACTGCTTTAACATGGGTTGCAAGTGTAGCAGGCTGTAAAAGAACAACAGTTTCAATAATTCTACAAAGGATTAAAATATTAAGTTCAACTCAAAATATCAGCATCTTAGCTACCTAAACATTGGTAAGTGCCAAACAAAGACACATTGGAAATATTACAGAATGATGAATTATTAGAAAAATGTTTTGATAAACTATAATACAAAAAAATAAAATAAAAATCACATTTAGAATTAGTATACAAAGGCTATTTAATTTTTATACTTGTCCAAATCATAATTAACTATTTCGCTATACAATTAGTTCATCAACACGAAATGAATTTAAACATACAAATATACTTGTTCCTTGCTAAACTAAATTTTTGAGATAAAAAAAGATGGAAGAAAAATCCAAACTTGCCAAAGCATATGCCTATAGAAAGCAACTTTGCTCATTAGGCTTCATCAATCCAATTAAACAAAACTTACTTGGCAGAAGATCCTTACTAAGGTTATCCAAAGCAACTACAGTTCGGCAAAGGATACTTTTGAAAGAAAAAAAAACTTCTGAAATTCCAGCTAGAGAAGCAAATAATTAATTACCTGGGAAGCAAAGAGATTGCATCTTGAGATTGCTTCTTCATTCCAACGCACAAACTCTGTTACAACAGTAACAGATATTTGCTGTTGAGAAGAAACTACTGAAGCTCCTTTTGAGCGTCCAATTGACCCAGATGAATCAGAAATCTGCTGGCTTTCAGCTCGCAATTCTTCCATCTGCAATTTTTAGCCACATAAAGCCTTTTGCAATCAAAACTAATTATTGCTGTAACATGTGTAAAATGTGAAGTGTGTGCATTATTTCTTTTTTGTACAGATTTAATTAGATTTATTCCATCATCAGGATTGATTGGTCAAGGTTTCCTTATATGTAGTAACCAGGTTTGATTTGATGTCCACAATTTTAGCATAGTTTTATGATCAAAATTGTATAACTAGTGATCCGTGTGGTAGTAACATTTCCTTCCTACTTTGTCTTTCAATATCTTACCAAAGAGGATGATTGGAACTGCTAAGGAATGGGTTAGGTTATATTATTTGTAATGTTAATAACCGAAAAGCAGCGCCAAACCAAATGTGTCCACTCCATGTCATCAGACAAATTTTGAGTTTGTGGCTTCCCAAATTTGGCTTCAATATGAGTGTCTAATGCCTCATCCTTTTAGAATCATAATTCTTAAGTCATTGTTTCCCCATTTGTTTATTTTAGAGTCCGTTGAGTCATTCAATTGTGATGTGCGTGTATTTGCCAAAAACCATCATACAGTGAACCTTTAGAACTTGATCATTCTGATGCTTAGGAACCAGCTCCTATTTCTAAAATTTCTGGTGGAAAATGGTTTGTTTCTTTTATGAATGAATATATTAGGGTTACATGGATTTACTTGATGAAAGACAAACTCGAGGTGTTTCAACTGTTCTGGAACTTTTCTCATATGGTTAAAACTCAGTTTGGAATATCAATTAAATGCTCAAATAATGGAAAGGAATATGTGAATCAATTTTTTCTTAATTTTCACTAACAAAACAGTGTTATTCATAAACTAAAGTGTGTTGATATCCTACAGAAAAATGGGGTAATGGAAAAGAAAAATTGCCTATCTCCTTGAAGTTGTCAAAGCTTTGCTGTTTCAAAGGTGTTCTGAAATCTTATTTGGGAGTTTTTTCAACTGCCACCCATCTGATAAACATGTTAACTGCCCGGGTTCTAGATGGTGTTACCCGAATACAGTCCATGACTCCCTTTTATTTCTATTATAAAAAGTCTTCCATGCCATGTCTTTGGTTGTGTTGCCTTTGTCCATCACAGTCAACATTGTGGTAATTTGGATCCTACAACAGTCAAATGTATATTTATAGGCATGCACCAGGCATAAAAAAGATCCAAATTCTATCACCCCTAAAGTCGCCAGTTTTATGTCTCCGTGGATGTTAAGTATCATGAGACAGTATTGCACTATCACTAGTCCTCAACTTCAGGCAGTGTAATAGAAACTAAATCTCGTGTTGAGTCCTCTATTAGTCTTTTTCTCCTCCTTTTGACTGTCTTCCTGTGCAGGATTCGACATCTTCCTCTGGCACTACTAAAACACCATATTAAAAGCATTTGAACCAATTCGAAAGGAAGCCAACAATCCATTATTGGTACACCAGAGAAGGAGAAAACCCAACTTGGCTCAAAAGCAATCCCAATTATCCAAACTGAAGGTAAGCACTTGTACTTCCAAGTCTTTGGAAATTACTTTGAACAATTGTGATTCTAATGCGGATGACTTGCCAGTCGCCTTGAGAAAAAAAAGAAAAAAGATCCTTTGTTAAATATGCATACCCTAGTTTGTGTCTAGTGCCCACTAAACACCTTTCTGTGCAGCGCCAGAGTTTTATCTCAGCCATTGATTCTATTAGGATCCCCAAACCAGTACAAGAAGCCTTAAAACATGAGAAATGGGTTCAAGCCATGAATGAAAATCATACTTGATGACCTAAAGGATTTGTGAGCTAATATGGATGAAAATCATACTTGATGACCTCAGAATTAAGTATGAAGTTCCTATGAAGCTTTTCTGCAACATCAAATTCGATTAGCATTTCTCATAATCCAGTTCAGCATGACAAGACAAAACATGTAGAAATAAAGTGGCCCTTCATCAAGGAAAAGATAGACAGTAGCCTTCTAGAGACAAACTTATGGAGGTCAGTTGGCAGATGTTCTAACAAAGGGGCCACCCACAGAACAAATTATAGATCTTACTGGCAAGCTATGAACAATAAACATCCATTCACTAGCCTGAGGAAAAGTGTTGTAACTTGTAAAATATGGCACATGTGTATTATTTCTTCATGTACACATTTAATTAGATTTATTTCTTCATTAGGATTGATAGGTCAAGTTATTTATTTGTAGTAATCGGGTTTGATCATTATTCTAGCATAGTTTTTATGATCAAAGCTGTATAACTATAAATGGTGATCTTTGTTGTACTCTTTGAATCATCACAAAATACTTTTCTACATATGCTGAGTGTAAGGGGAAAAAATTGAAACAATCACAAACCTTCAATTTATATAATTGCCTAAGAGATGCCTGCTCATATTCAGGGTATTCATCCTTGTGACTTGAAAACAGGGACTCTGTTAGACCTGAATAATCAGAGAAATTTCTATTAAGTCCCCTAATAACATTTTGAATATTCTTAATCCAGCACAAAGCACATGTGACTATAGTACATATTGACATTTATTTAAAAACTGTTTTTTAATAATTAGTGGGAATGAGATAAATAATACAAGACTGAAGCATATCTCTCATTACTGCATATTTATAGATGTGTAAGGTACATAAAATTAATAAAGTCAAAAGTCCTACATCAAAATTGCCATGAGGCAAGACTAGAGGACTTAGACTTCCCAGATCGAATAGAACCTTCTTCATCAAGCCATATAAGAATTAAACTTCCAGATCTACTACTTACATTACACCGTCAAACATAAGTTGTTGTCAAAGTAAGCAGTTAAGTAAGAAAGTACAATTCAAAACCATTCTCAATTTTCAACCCCACTTGATTACTAAGGCTATGTTTGGGAATCCATCGGAAATGCTGCAAATGGATATTCACGCATTCCAAAGCATCAAACTGAGAAGGAAAAAATTGTGCCATTGAAGTTGAACGTCCTTTTGCCCCATTCCAACAGCTATTCAGCTAACCAAACAATCCCTGACAACAACTGACACAAAACTGGATTATATTGTAGGCAAATTATGAAAATGTAATTGTCGTCATGTTTCACTACAAAACCACTTGTGTACTAAATTATTGTCAAAAAATACGTCTAACAAACAATCAATATGATTTCTTATTTCCTTTTAGTACCATTTGCATCTATGTTCCAAACCAATGTTCCTTTTAGGGATGGGTTCACCAATTTGCAATAAAGAAAATCAGGCATATTTAAAGTTACTTCATTACCCTCAACATCCAAGTCACCACATCCTACAGCTTGTAGATCTCTTGCTAGTTCTTGGGTCTTTTCATACGCCACTGCCAGCATTCGAAGATACTGAAACCTCAAATCAAATACGAATCACATTGGCATCAGCCTGCTGTCAAAACTGGCACTAGGATGATAATAATGAAGGAAGTTGGTTAATTGTACTCACTAATAGGAGCCCACCTTCCTCCATGGAAGGTAAATTGACAAGAGATGGTTTCTCTAACAGTTTGTCCAAAAGGGCAGTGATTCGCTGCTCTAAAACTCTCTGCATACAGAATTATGAGAACATTGGTTTTTGTGAACAAAATAAAATATACAACCTGTTCAAAGCCACAATATTTAGTGAAGACCATGTTATCTGATACCTGAACTAAAATTGACATAACTTCACTTGGTGAAGGGAATACAGCCGTGATTGTTGCAGCCTCTTTACGAACAGTATCTGTAAAAATTACTGTCAATAATTGGTCCTGCCAAGAAATTTTTCATTTTACAAACAGCAGAAAGTATATTTCAAACCTGTGATTTCTTTGTACAAGGAGGAAAGCCCACGAGCAACATTACTTGGACTAGCTTGGGCAGCCTTGTCACCAAGAACCAGCTTAGTGTCTGCATTCATTATTTCCACATCAATGAACATTGGACGTGTTGCCACATAATGTTGCATGGCACTTGTACCCCTGTTAAACTGCATTGCAAATGTTAATTTAGTTAAATAGTTGCACTTATTTACCAAAAATTCAGCATTTGATATGTTAGTAGGTGCACTCAAATGTAATTATGTACAACAAAACTTTATTACCTGAGACAAAATTTTGGCACATTCTGCCATTGTGGTCAATTCTCTTTTCTGTGATGCTGCATCAAACCGAGAAAGCAATCTATTCTCCAGTTCTGCAGAAATGGTGAAAGAATAATCAAACATGTTGCTAGAGAAACCAAGAAGTCAGTGTTTTAACATTCATGGGCTGCAACTAATTTTTTGGTCTTACCCTTATGTAAAGTCAGTTACTCCAAAAGGATCAGACAGTTCTTATATTCTAAAGAAGGCAGAAGAAAACAAAATAATTTGGTGTCCAAGTTTTTTGTAAAATACTGACCATTGCAGTAGTCCTGTAAATTAGCAACTGCCACTTCTAATCCTCTGCTAGCAGTTGCATTTCCCATAGATGATGGGACAGGTATTCCATGTCTTCCGATATCTTCTTCAGCAAATGACCCTGAAAATTAAAAGAATTAGAATAGCATTGACAGAATTTGGTTAAAGCAATGTAAAAAATTCAAAAGGCATCTTAATTCTTACGTAACTTCTGGGCAATCGAAGCAGCTTCAGCAACACGGCTATCATCAGAAAAGAGAGGTGAAAGCTCCATCAGGTCGCCTGGGCTGCTATTGAATTCCATTAAGTACTGCAGATATTAATCAACCATAGGTAAATTTCCTAACACAAATGATGGTAAAATTAAAAACCAAATGAACGAACTGGTATTACTTTTATCAATTCAATTGTTTGACTGGCAGTTTCTCGCTGAGCATCTGCACTCTGAAAAAATATAACAGAATTAGAAACTAGAAAAGTGATTATATTTCAAAGACAAAGGAGTAACTGACCAACCTATAAAACATAAAACATAATAATAATACAAACAAATGTGAGATCGAAATCCATCCATCAAACATAGTTGACGCATGGAAGAACACTCTACCTGGAGATGATCACCTATCTTTGCTGCTGTCTGACCAACACTTGAAATTCGTGAATCCAACCTTGCAAAGCTGTCAAACAATCCATCCACACCTTTCTCTAGCTGAAAAGGAAACAAAAACAAATACACAAAAGTTCAACATATCATCTCAACTCAAACTTTCCAATTGATCAATCATTCAGGCCTAGCTAGATAGCAAGTTATAGAAGAACCTCATTCTCCAAAACAGAAACACCAAAATAATAAAGCACAAGAAGGAGGAGCTCGAAGTTAATCACTGTAATTTTCGAAAGAAAACAAAAATTTCCCAAATATCACTAGGTTAAGGGTAATATATTCCCCCCCCCCTCCCCCCATTTCATAAGGTTTAGAATAGAAAATAATTGCAATCTTATTGTTTGTTTCAAACCACGTGTAAACTCTATGGAATTGATCATACTCAAACCAAATAAGATAGCTATAGGCGACAAAACTCTCCCTCTGAGTATTTATCTAGGCTCGTACTTGAGACTACTAGTTAATTAATAAGCTAAAACAACCTCAATGTCAATTGATCCACGCATTCAGCAGTAATAATTGCAAATTTTTGTATAACACAAACAAGGTAATTCCAGACTAACCTCAGCAAGTGTCTTCCTATGCTTAGAGTCTTGAACCGAAACATCTTTCTTAAGATTGTAGAGTCTCCCATCAATCTTCCAACCAAAAAACACAACAACAATAAAACCAACACCTCAACCCAAATTAAAATCTCAAAAACATAATAAAAAAAATCCTAAATAAAGTAAGCAAACCTGTTTACGAAGCTCAAGCAGCTCATTACAAGAATCCTTGAAC
>PYAF01001402.1:149745-166185 GCA_007407185.1 Glycine tomentella | reverse complement strand
ATTACTTACAAAATTATAATATGGGATAATTTTTTATTCCATGTTTTTAATAGAATTGTATTTTTAAGGATTTAAATTTAATTAAATAAAATAAATTTCATTAATTAATTTGTTTACTCAATAGTAAATATTAACACAACAATAGAGTGAGCGTTATGATGTTAGTAGTAAATTTTAATCAGTGAATGCATAGATCGAATGACATCAGTAATTTTAAATTTGAGTCCTAAAATGTAATTGTATTAAATAGTTAAAATATATTTTTGTTATTTACAGTGACCATACTGGATTCAATTCGAGTATATTTTTTTTATATATTGATTTGATTCGGGTATCGTTGTCTCTCATAAATGATACATCTTATAAAAATTTTAGTTGAATTTGAATTAAATATAAAGTATTGTTAATCAAATTTAAATATGAGATAATATTATTTCAAATTAATTACATTAATTTTTTGCAATTAATCTATAAAATGATATATCGTTTGATAAAAAAATAATTAATTTGACATATAAGTATTATTTTTAAAAAATTTTGTTTCATTTTCAATCATGTTAGTTTTTTTAAAAAATTAAAATATAGGTATATTTTTTCATTCTATTTTTTTCTTTTGACCAAAATGTTTGATTCTATTTCATATTTAATTATTTATTTTCAAACAAATAATTATATACATAAAAAAATATAACAACAAACGTGATCAATCCATATGCACGAGTTACTTACTAATATTGGTAAAAATGATCCACTTTTGTTTGCTATCTTTGATATTTTATTTTGTTCCATTATAAATTAGAAAAATTTATTTTAATCCTAACTAATTACAAATGAAAATTTTAAAGGACTAAAAAAATGTCAAGGATAAAAAAAATATTATTTTATTAAAAACTTAACACAAAATAAAATTTTATTAAAAAAACAAATGCTAAAATAAAATATTTATTAAAAATAAAAATATATTTAAACTCTTTTTACATGATAAAAAGGACGTTGGGCCTGTCTAGGGCATCAGGTTAAGTGAAAGCATGCACTTAACCTTCCGCAACATGCGGCGTGATTGACGGGGGCATGCATCATTGCATCACCGATCCTGATTAAAAAAGGAAGTACTTTGAGGTTAATTTCTTTTAAAATAAAAATTTATTAAACGCATATAATATTTAAAATATTAAATTAAATGGTTCTATGTTTATTATATTTTCAGGTTTTTACTTTTTATACCTCAGTAGCCGTACATCTTTGGGAAAATAGAGATCACCAATTAAAAATAATAAATAACGTGTAAAATATTATTATTTTTACACTCTTGTTTATTGATGTAATTTCCTATGTATAACAAGAAACTTAAGTAGTTATAAATTTCATGGGCCAAATTAATTGTCATAATTCTTACTATCGGGTAAGTTTCCAAACATACATTAACACGTACCCAGCTTCAGGTCATGAGTATACACTTGTTGTTAATCTCTTTCTAGCCCATATAGGACTTCATTCCTTATATTTTAATTTCTAGAATAAATTAAACTAGGATTCCGTGAAATTATACAAACATTTTTTGTTTTTTAAACTATAAAGAGTGTTGATGTAATATATAAAGAATGTCATGTAATATATTCAAACATAAAAAAGTGTTAGTTTAATATATAAAAAGTGTCAATATAATATTTTTAAACATTAAAAAAATATTAATATAACATAAGGGAGTATTAGTCGGTTTTCCAACATTTTTTAACTTCGAGCCTCTGGGCAAAGGTGCAATTTTTTTAGATATCTTAGTCAGACTATGACCCATAATAAACAGTAGAAATCAGAGGCATATTGGACTGAAATCGCATGTCTGAGTGACATTATGGTGTTTGTTTACATAGACTGATAATAACAATTAGTTTCCTCTAAATCAAATATGTTTCCTTTAAAATCAAATCTTATCAAATCAATACAAGTAAATGTGTAATTTATTTCTGATTCTCAATCGTGTATGTTTTCAAACATAAAAGAGTTTAGTACAGGAATAGAAAGAAGATGATATTATGTGTAATTTAAAAAAGTTCAACAATTGTAATTTGTTCTAATTTCTAATATCAAAGTGAAATTTCAGTTTAATTCTATTTCTTTTATAATTTCTCTTCTTCATGAATGAGGGTTTAGTAGTATTAATTATAGAAAGAATTAATTTAGGTGAAGAATTAGGGTTTTTTCTGTTTTGAAAAGGCTAAGATAAAATGAAATGTAGTGATTAAGCATGGTCTAGGTGAGGAAAGAAATGGTTGTCATAATAATTAACAATATTCACCCACTTTTCGGTCCGGATATTTGGATGCTTGGTCCCTATCAAAATGGGTTCGGATATTTGGATGCTTGGTCCCTATCAAAAACTAAACATTTTCTTCAATTTGTTCGATAACTTTCACTTCTACCATGAAAGTGAAGTTTTAATTTATAGGATCATAGTAGATTTCATTCATCTGCCCTTTTTTCTCAATTTTTGATTTCTACCATTTTCTCATTGGCATTATTAGCCTAGCAATTTTGTCTGGTGCTGAGTCTGGATTTGATGTATTATGTTATATAAGACAATCCTTTCCCCTATTAATGCACTTCTACTAGTTTAAGCCAATTCTTCCTCTATGAGAAAATGTGAATGATAAGCATTTCAACCACCACAGTTACTGTCATCTCCATAACTGGCCCTCTGACTTTGATATTTTTATGAGGAGTTGTTGAACTTTGCCATTTGTGAACCAAGCTAGTAAATTCCCCATGTGAACTAATTTGATGTAAAAGTCAGAAGCTATTATTTTCCATTTGAAGGTTTTTTCACAAAGAGACGCTCTTCTTTTGCATAGGAAGAGTTATCTAGTAAATTTGGATAATCCTTGACCACCTCATTCTTAACTTCTCTTGGGGTCTTCTGCTTTTCATTTTGTTCATCTCAAGTTTATGGTTTTTGTCGAAAATGATGAAATCTCCATCACAATCAACATATGAAGCAAGCCATTATGATGACTATGGATTTGATCTGCAACAAGACTTTTGCCAGGTATTAAGTACTTGATTGTTGGTTCTTAAATTTTAACACAAATGTTACACTTCATAAACCTGTTAATAAATTTTCATGTCAAAGTATGTGATAATGTGAGAAAAGATTTCAACAAACATTCTCCAATTTTGATGTTGTATTGAGATGATTTTCATTTTTACTTTGATCTTGTAAGTTATGTTTTGGTTTTTTGTGGTATTGACTAGTTCTTGGAGGAAGCAAGGCTACATGGAAAGGAAGCAAAACTAAAGAGTTCATCAGTGCACCCGGAAGAATCTAGGAAAACAGGATCAGAGAAAGAGGAAAAAGGGAAGAAGTCATGGAAAAGTTCTCTGACTTCATGGTGGAAAATTGACAAGGAAAGCAAGCATAGTGAAAAAACCACCACCAATTCTAAATCAAAGAGTTCTGGTAAATGGCATGGTCATTCTTCTGGTCCAATGTATAGATCCTCCAAAAGTTCTGATGGGAAACACTGGCGTCCATCATCTGGTCCTCTTGTGAGTCTATTTAAACCCACGAAGAGGGAGGAAAGTGAGATACCCTATATCTCTCTCCTACAACACAACAATAGCCTTCCTGCTGAAAAGAACTATGGCCCTCTTTATGTGGTCACTTGACTTGTGTATCACTAGCATAGCTGCAAATTGTGGTGACACAAGCTTCACTGAGAGAGTTGCTACTATGTGTTGGTTGTTGAGAGAATTTTGCTAACCAATGTAACAGAACATCAGCCCTTTGAGAAGAAGAAAATTGTGTTTGGTTTTGAATATATAAAGTTGTATTTGGTCGTTGTTGGATTTGATAGAGGACAAACACAATTCAGAATAAGTCATATTTGTTCCTTGTTCTAAGAACTCATTCTGGTGTTAATTTTTTTTCAAAACATTTAATGTGATAAGATTGCTGAATTCAAGAGAATATTGATAATACAACAAAAATGCCCCCATAGACAGATTTTTGTTATATGATGTTAGTCTTTATCTTGCTTAATCAGGAAACCAAAATAAATGGATAAAATACTTCCGCATAGATAATTCATTTGATTCTCACCCCTGACAAATTTCCTTTCAAATTTGAAGAATCTCTCTTGACCAACATAGCTTTTTTCTTTCCTTTTCTTCCTTTTGAATTCTATTCTTGATTATCCCAAACATTTTCTTTTTCAAAGAAGCTATTCCATTCTAGCATGTAGGTGGGAGAGGAATTTCTTACCGGCTAAGGTCTAAGTTATTAGGTAACGAAGTGAAAGCACAAAATCAGACAATGGCCTTGACAAAAAGCATATTTTGGGCGAGTGCAAAAGGCTACAAAACGCTATGCTTTCAAGGCTTGTCTGCTTCACGTGATATAAAAAGATAACTGCTATTCAACAACTAGGAGAGAAATAAGAAGAGATAAACAAGAAGTATGAGATAAAATAAAATTAGTGGGAAAAATTATTGTAAGAAAAGAATAACATGTACAATTGAAGACCCCAAATGTCATTCTTTTACCCTAAAAGTCAAGCCACTAAACTAGTGATGTGTGTGAATCCATGAACTAGCCACAAAGGGATTGTGCTGTGATTGGAGAATGGTCTACGAACTACTTGAATCTGGACCGGTAGCCAAAAATTCGGGATGGAAATGAAAATTGGTCTATAGGGATCAAAATAAGTTAGAGGTAAAAAGTAGAAAAAGCATCTGGAAAAAGTTTTTTTTTTTAAAAAAAGCATTAGCCATGGGATGCGTGAAAAAGAAAGCATAATTGAGAAAATTTTGGATTTGTGCCTGCTACTATCTAGGCAACCTAACTAAGAAGAATATTTTGTCAAAGAAAACTTGTTTGTCGGGTTTGGATGGCTTGAGCAAGGGGCTAACTAAACAGCAAACAGCTGAGAGTGGACTACTACCTTAAACATTAGCTTATCTGCCATATTGATAGTGAAATCTGAAATGGATTTATTACTATTTTTTAATAAAAATCAAATACATACTGCAGATGATTTTTCAGCTAGCATAGAAGGATCACATTGATAATTTCCCTAATATAAAAAAGAAATGTGGAGCTTCCCCCTCCTTTTTAAAAAAGTTCAACAGCATGTCACGTAGGAATTAATCGGATCATGAACACGTAATGATCTTGAACTAAACAATAGTTTCTTCTTTTCCTGCTCCTTTATTTTGCCTCCTTTTGGTACTAAGGTATAGATTAATGTTTATTTTACCAAATCCTGATCATACTTTTGCCTCCTTTTGGTACTAAGATAAAGACTATTGTTTATTTTATCGGATCCTAACCATAGTTAGGAGCACAATCAACATCATATCTACATCTTCGCCAGTGTTAACAGTAGAAGATAGGGTTGATTCAAATTTTATCATCCAACAATAGCGAAGCCTCTGCTTCTCTTGCTAGTTATCGCTTTCTTAACATTGATCACATATGGAAATAGAAAACATACTCTCTATACATCAATTGCTCTGTTTTCAATAGATAACCACATTGCTCTGTTTTCTCAAAAGCAAAAAATTTCTCCTTCGGGTCAAATTAAGTCATTTCATTTTGTTTCACCCTCTTTCATTCTATTTCATTTACCATTTTATATTTAACATATAGCTCAGCATTAGGTCAGGCTAATTAGAAGTAAGGATCGAAATTAAGACAATAATTATATAAAATTCATCTTGTGTAAAAGAAAGTGGGTCATTTTACCGTGTCACTACAAAGAAACATGTTATTTACACAATATAAACACTTTAGGAGTTTAGACCATTGGTTTAATGTGCTTCAAATCCAAGCACAAACATTAAAATAAAAGAAAAAAAGATTGTATATAACAAGACATTACAAAGCAACCATCCTTAGCCATTATGTGCACAATGTATTGCAAAGGAAGTAGCATAACAATGACTCTTTAAGAGCTATCTCTCAGGAAGAAGAACTCTCCTAAAAATAATCATTAATGAATACCATCAATCAACAAATTTCTAGCTCTGTGCTTGTTCCATATCTACAGAACTTGGACTACAAGGACTTAACTTTTTGTCCCTGCTCAAAAGCCTCTTGAATGACCTCAATGTGGCAGCCATTGGTGATTTCACCTCCTCTTCAGCACACCTACTCCCAGAAGGTGACAAAGAGGAGGAAGTGCACTCACTTGGAATATCAATCACCAACATTCCATGACACCTTCCATTAACATTGCCACTAGCAGAAGAAGATGCTGTAGGTGGTGGAGAACAAGGTGGTTGCTGAGACTGAGAAGTACCTTCTTCTTCTTCTTTTTGTTCCAATGAAACCCCAAAGGAACTAACTTGTGTCTGGTTCCCCCAAACCAACACATTTGTGGGAAAATTTGAAGGCTCCAAACCAATCACACCACCTGGATTCTCTTCATGTGATGATGATGATGAATCACTATTCCCTGAGACATTACTCTCTTCAAATTTTGAGGATTCAAAAGCAACAGGATTCCTACAAAGTGGACAAGTGGAGTGTGAATGGAACCACATGTCAATGCAATCCACATGAAACCCATGATTGCATTTGGGCAAAAGCCTCAACTTTTCACCTTGGACAATCTCAGAGAGGCAAACTGCACACTCCAAACCTTCTTTGAAGTCCTCAGGTTGGAAAACCAACACTGGCAAGGACTTGAGAACTGAAGGGTCAAGCCCAACTTGGTGAGTCTCATAGATCACCGGGTCTTGACCGGGGGCGAAGACAAACCTCCGGCGGCGGCGGAGGCGACGGCGGGGCTGAGGAGTGGCGTTTTCCTCCATGCTCCACCAGAACCATTTTGCATAGAGATGGAGCACAAGAACAAAGACAACCACCATGAAGAGGAATATTATGGCCACCACCATGATCTTCCCTGTGATCTCAATTGATTCAGATTCACCCCATGCGTTGTCACTTACACTCATGTTTAGAAAATGAGACTTTCTGCTTCAGGTGCAAATTTGAACACACCCCAGAAGTCAGAATTTGTCTGTGAATTCTGGGTTTTGCAGGGAAGTGAAAAAGGTTTGTTTTTGTGTGCTTTGAGTGTTGAAATGGGAACAATGGGAAGCTGAGAGTGAAGAGAGAAAGGAAAGTTGAAAGATGGGTTTGGCACTTTGGCTTGTGAAATGGGTTTGGAACACAAAGAAGTGAGAAAGATGAAGGGAATAAGAAGAGGGATTAGCCTCCACGTTGGGCTGGAAGACTTGGACTTTGGAACAAAGGAGGGGAAGAAGGAGATGGATTTGGAGTCAGGAGTCAATGACTCAATTGGTGGCAAAATTAAAATTTAATTTGAATTTTTTTTTCCTCCATCAAATATCAGAAATGTCTCTCAATTCAATACATCAGTCTTGTTAATGATGTATGGTTAACTCTAATCTTAAAAAATTACATCCAAAAAGATTAAACATAACGCATGTTATCTTTCTTAAATAGATTATTCTATACATATAAACACACAGTGAACCTTGAATCATTACAATTAATTCTTTGAGTTAAATTTAATTTTTTAAATTATTGTTACTATATTATATTATTATTTGATTCAATAAAAGGGAAGAAAAAATAATGGCTTCAAAATTGTGAACTGAATTGTGGTTTTACTCAACTGCTCCTAGACAGGTCGTAGGATCTTTCTTTGTTTGAAAAAAAGGATTATTAGGGGCGGTGTTACCTTTTATTTATTATAGAGATTCCTTCGCTTTCCCCTTTGACCCGTCGTCTATTGAATTTACCCACTAAAGAATAGGATTGAGATCGTTTAACGTATGAAATGGGCCCAAAACAATGACAAAGTACAAAGTATAGAACTAGGCTTTTGCTATATCTACTGAGTGATATAGCAAATGCCAAAAAGAATTAATGATATTGATTTTTAAATTAAAATTAATATTTTATTAGGTAATTGTTACTTTTACTTTGGTAATTAAAATGATTATTGAGATGAAATATTAGTTAGAGATATTCATGGCCATCTTGTTCAGGAAGACTAACTTTTTTTTTTTTTTACGGTAGGAAGACTAACTTAGAATATACCTCGTATGCTTTAATATGATTTGATGTCTTATGTTTTAAATTTATATTTTTTAAAATATTTTTGTATTAATATTAATCCTTCTTTATTTGATTAATAATATTTTTGTGTAACAGTATTATATTTATATGAATATTTTATTTTGAAATATATATCATAAAATATATCTAAATTTTAGTTTTATTTTTTAATTTTATAATCAATTATATATACTATTAAGATTGATATATTTATTTTAGATTAGATAAAAGGCAAAATTAAACTTATCCTAACTTATTTTGTAAATACCCTTAATATCAGTTTTAATCGAATAATGACACAAAACTAATTATAAGACTATATTTAAAAAAAAACCAAAAATGAATTACGAATCAACTAATACATTCAGCAAAAGAATCATAGTTTGGATTCTCTGCAAGTAGCTTGCAAATTGTGCAGAATATTTTGTAGTATTCGCAAGTTGTTGTTATTCAATTCTCTGGAATGGTGTGCATGTAAAATTTAAGCTACAGTTTACCTAATTTATTGACTTTTAAACTAAAAAGCTTTAAAAGTTGACCTTAATTTTGGGTAGTATCAACCATAAGTCCATAACCATTAACGTCGTAATATCAACTATTGTCTATTGACTACGTAGTAATAAAAAAAAAAAAAAATTCAAATACAGAAGACCTTCGTCTACAAAGTTTAAACTACGAACTTAATTATGACTGTTGTTGTACGGTGAGGGAATGAATTTAGTACGAGATTTATTTCCTAAAATAAATTTACTTAAATGTTTTTTTATTAAATATTGTCAAAGTTGAATGTAATTTCAAAATACAGTTTAGATTATATACAAATAGAAGAATTTTAAATATAATGCATTTTAAAAATACTTTTCTATAAAAGTATTATATAAATTAACAAATTAATTGTGGTAGCCAGTATCAAATTTAAGATCTATATTGGTTAAATAATATTATAAATTAAAAAACTAAACATAACTTGATTAAGACATAAGATCTATTGGCATTATACCCTTTGATAATATGTCATTATCAGTTTTTTTTATATATAAAATATAGAAAAGAAAAACCCATCTTCCCTTTCCCCCTAATTTTTACCCCTCCCTCCTTAATTATCATTCTTTCATGTTTCTGTGTCAATCTCTTATCTTTCAATTTCATCCTTTGCGATTGTTCACCCCTTCACATAGAGTTTGCAATCATACGATCTCTTTCGTGTAAAAGCTGTCTAGAAGACCAAGTTTATGAAATAGTAATACGTGACCATGAAATTTGAACCCCCGAACCTTCATTAGAGAGGAACTGTATGTGAGGGTAAATTTTATGTGCAAATATGGATTTGGCATTTATTCTTCATCAAGGCATTTATATAAATTACTCTTGACTACTGTTTAATACAATAATTGAAATGAAATGTGGTAATCTTCTCCATATTGATTATTTTAATAATGGTGATTTTTCAAGGCACATTCTTCCTTTTAAAGAAGTCCAGGTCCTATTAATTAAATAAGTCAAGTTAAAATTTAACTAGTTAATCTTGCAATAAAAGGCCAACTTCACTACAAACTGACAATTATTAATGATAATATTAATATTATTTGTATTATTATATTAGTTTTTACTTAATGTTTTTATATTATATACTTACTAATTTATTTAAAGGTTTAGGTCTACTAATTTTTACATATTAATTTTTAGAAGTAATTAAGTTCATTAATCTATATTTAATTGACTTCACTACCAAATAAATATATTTACGTTGTACTCTTTTATGGTACTTCTGGTACCTTCTTTAATTTAATTCTCTTTTTCCTGATCTAAAAAAAAAATACCAAATAAAGTTTCAGATAAATTTTCAAATTAAGATAGACTTTGAAAATAATTAAGTCGTACTTAAAAAAGAAACTATATATTAAATAAATAAGCTTAACTTGAATCTTAAATTTAAAAAATAAGCTAAACTTAATTCCTGATAAACTTAATCCAATCCAAACTATTTTCACTCACAACTCTTGGTTAACAACAAACACTACAGTAGCTTAATTAAGCAAAATATGCATTGGAAAAAATATGGAATTATATGCAGACAATATAATGAAAGAAGATTTTCTTCCTGTTAATTAATGATTAGCAATAACGAAAGAAGGATTTCAGCTACAAATTGGATTGTTGATATTGAATTGTTGTCCCAGTAAAAAAAAAAAAAAAGATATTGAAATATTGTTGTCTTTGTTAATTATCATTGATTCGTCATTATGTGAAAATAACAATTTACTCAAGGACGTGGTATGGATGCATGGAGTATAGATTATGATTTAGCGCATTATCATTCTAATAATGTTGATGAAAAATCTCTAAAAAAATTGTTGATGAAAAAGTCACTCAAATCCCGATTCTTTAGTTCATTTTATTTTTTAGTTATATGAAGGATCTTACCAAAAACTTTGCACATATCTCAAAAGAAACTGTACACAATGGCCGTGGAATGCCTCAGGTTATTGAGGTAATTGTTTAAGTTTTTTTTAAAAGAAAAAATGAAAGGGAATGTTTAAGGTGTTTTGTTATCTATGGACTCAAAAAAAAGTATATCTTTAGTAAATTTTATTCATTATTAATTTAAGTTCTCAAACAATAAGTTAATTAAAAATCACTTTTATTAATTTTTTTAACCTTAAGATAATTTTTGTTATCAATTAATTAATTACTATCAATTTTAACTTTATATTTTTATCACTATATTTTTAATAATTATATTCAATGGTAACTATAACAATAACTATTTATGCAAAACTTATCTAGCTAGTAGTGTCCAACATTTTATTCATTTGAATATGTGAACTCTGAAGTGATCACAATATATAGGTTAAAGAAGTATTAAAATTAGGGGTTAACATGTTGGGTGGGGTTGAACTTGAACAATTTTAAGCCTGAACCAATTAAAAACAGTCAAGTTTGAGTTGTTTAGATGTATTAAATCTGTGTAAGAGAACAAGATCCGATGCAAATGGGGTTAAAAATTAAAACGAGTTTTTACTATGTTAGAAGGAATGCCAAAGGTTAAGAATATTTTTGTAAAAAAGAAAAAAACATATTTCTAAAAAAGTGGGGGGGGGGGTTAAATAGTCATAGGGGTGCCAATAGCAATAGCATAGCCTTCATATATTTCTAAATCAACCCAACCCGCCAACAAGATTTATAATAATAAATTTAACACTGCTTTCAAGAATTTGTATAGTTATGGAAGAATTGCAACTTCTAATATTGCAAAAACAGGCCAGAACTATGTCCAATATGGACATTTCCCCCCTCTCCTCCCTCTTATGCTATTTACTTCAGACTCAACCTTAGCCTCCTCGAACCTAGCATCCAACCTCGTCCCCGTAAACTTCTAATATTATTTTATATATTTAGGATGAGTTAGTTTTATTTTTATTTATGTTGATTTTGGTTATAATTATATTTTTTTATTCTACAAAACTAATAGAATGAGTTCTTTCTACTCATTTTCGGTCCAAATAATATGTTCTTTTAAAGCACTTGTTGTTTTGCACTTTAAGCAGTTTTAGGTGTTGTAGACTCATAATACAAAAGAAACCAAAAACTCAACAAAATAATGCGAAATTAAACTTTATGTTTGATCTTTGAAATTTGCTTTTATGGAGTGAGACACGGGAGATGGGTACCATTATACCAGCAATTATATTAAACGCATTTTTGGGCCCTGATTTGTGGCTTGAATTGGCTGAAACAATAAAAGAGTAAACATATATACTTAGACAAAATGATTCTTCTTCCTCATTATGACATTAATTGATGGTATAATTTTAACTTTTTCAATAAGGTGTAATCTTTTGTTTTCATTTTTCTTAAATTTGTATTTTGGATTGAAGACGGGCACTTAAAAATTGAAGTTGTTAATTACTTGTTAACCACATGTGAGTATGTTGTGAACTAATTATAGTGTTCTTTTTAATTTTCTTATTTATTAAAAATAAAAACAAATTAACGGTTAAAAGATAGTTTAAATTTGTTTTTTTTTTAAATGAAAAAGTTAAGAATATCACCTGTTATTATTCCCTAAAAAAAGCATATGTCAAATCAAGAATGACTCATGATTGTAGGTAAAAAGTATATTAAGTGATTAATTGACTTTTATATAATTATAGAATTGTATGTTAATTTCATTTTTTTGTGTATAAAAAACCCAAACATTTGCTGTGTGGGAATATTGAAAACTGCATCAGCGTGTAATGGTGAATACAAAGAGAAGTCTTGCATCAAAGAGAATAAAAAAAATATTTATGCTATAAAAGATTGGATGTGCCAAAACCCTGCCTGAATAGTTCCAATCCAAGCATTTGAATAAATATTTTATTTAAAACCTTAGTTGATAAAAGAAAATATTACACGAAAGTTTATCTGATGACAAGTCCAGTAATATTTTTCATAAACATCAAAAGATAAAGAAGCTAAAATGTGGACTGCTTTATTGCCATTCCTCTTGATAAAACAAAGAGTATTTTATTTTCTTGAAGTATAGTTACCAAGTTGTCTTCTTGAAAATAGCTTTTACTATTTGTCTTCTTCGAACTCCATTGCTGGAACACAATTGGAATTAAGCAATCTGTTTTAGATTCAGTTGCACATACACTATACACATGTCCTGTGTGACAGCTTCATGAGCAATAGCCTATCTCTGTTTTATTTTTTTACGATAAAA
Source organism: Glycine tomentella (assembly GCA_007407185.1). Lineage (NCBI taxonomy): Eukaryota > Viridiplantae > Streptophyta > Magnoliopsida > Fabales > Fabaceae > Glycine > Glycine tomentella. The sequence continues at coordinate 153,391 of PYAF01001402.1, read as the reverse complement.
CAGACCCAAAAAGACGTGCAACAGCTTCCAATTGATTGAAATCGTACCATTTATTACAAGTTTTATTTTTTATAATTGAATTACTATTTTTAAATTTTTAAAATTTATGACTTTAAAATCATAAGAATATTTTATTTTTATTTTTATAACTTTAAAATAAAAATTATTATTTAAATTAACTTCAATAATAATACATAGTTATCAAATTTGACATTTTTCTTGTTACGATAATTACTAATTAGCATAGATAATAATAACTAAGCATGCTTTGATGTGATGCAGGGGTGTGATAAGCACAAGACCAACCCTCGTCGTGCGCTGCCATGGTTGAGCTGGTGAGCTCTGGAGCTAATCCTTCTCCCTGTAATTTTGGTCCCTTGAAATTCCACTTTCCTTTTGCAGAGATGGTGTGAATTGATCAGCAAGACATTTTTAAAAAGAATTTGTGTGAAAAAAAAATTGAACTGATAAATTTATTTGTGATTTCAATATTTTTTTTTTAAAAACAGTTCTTATGACTTTAAAATCATAAAAAAATACTTTAATGATTTTAAAGTTGTAATTTAAAAAAATTAAAATTATAAATTTTTTTATGATTTCAATTAGAAAAATAGAAGTAATAATTCAGAAGTGAATGTTTTGACTTATATCCATGGTATTATTAATTTAAAATATACCCCAAATGATAAATAAATAAAAACTACTCCATCCTATATCTTGACCGCTTCCGGCCTGCTAATGTGGGTCCATCAATATTCAATATTGACTCATTTCACTTTCTTTAAAGTTAGAAAATTGATTTTTTTATCTTAATTAAAAGTATCATTTTATCTTTAGTTAATTAATTTAGCAAAAAAATAGATTTCAAATAAAAAATTTAAATATCTCATGATTATAAAAAAAAATATTCAACACTGGCGTTAATCTTTTCATGTGTAGGGGGAGTACCAACTAAAATTAAAAAAGAAAGTTAAATTTAATTCTTATGAAAAATATAATTTATTAATTTATCCAAATTTACCGTTAACCAAACACGTTATTTTCAATTCAAATGCTTATATAATAAGATAAACTAAAAAAGCTCATAATAGCTTTTGCACACATATAGGATCTAACTACCATCTAGATTAGTTTTCTATGCCCAAAAATCTTCCATGCCCAAATGGCAACGAGCTATTCAATTTTCCATTTGCTACTTACTTTTCTTGTTCTTTCAAACTTTTACCTATAAAATAATAAAACTTTAGTGAATGAATAAGGATAATCTGATTTGTCATCTAGATGTATATTGGACGAAATTGTGTACCAAACATACTTGGCAATTCACATGTAGACGTTGAGGTTAGAAACACCTCAATCTTAGGACTGCATACTGACCCAAAACATAAAGTTTGCTACTCCAGTGCTGCTCATAGATGGTATAGACCAATATGAAAACCCTATATATCGTTTTTTTTTTTTTTCTGATTGAGTATATATTTGGATTAAAGTTTTCAAACTTGAATTTGGATTAAACTTAATTTTGTAAATTGGATTTGTAAAAGCACCACAAGTCTTGCTTATCCAAAACTAAGTTTCTAGACTAAATTTTACTCTCAAATATAGTTTTGTTTTGGAAGGTAACCAAATATAACACTGAACTATTTTACTTTCAAACATACTTTTGAAATACTCCCACTGGAAATCCAAACATACCTTGAATTGGCCACAAACGGAAGTTTAAAGTGAGTACCCATAAATAGGCATGGCAACAGGGTAGGCATTGAATTCTCCGTCCCCGCCCCTGATTCAAAACCCGCTCTCCGACCCCGTCCCCAATCCTGGTTGGATTTTAAAGCCCATCTTCATCCCCGTCCATGCTGGGGGTCGGGTTTTTCCCGCTCCCCTATTTGATTAAAATTAAAAAATAATATAACTTTCTTTTTAAAAAATCAAAGGAAAATGATAATTACGTAACAAAAAAAATAACAAAACCACATTTAAAATATGAGATCATAATTTAAAAATTACAAAACAAAATTAATCAATTCAATTAAAAAAAATTACAAAATAATATTTCTTTTTTTCTTTTTTAATATTATTTATTATGGGGCGGGGACAGGGTGGATATCAGTAATCCCATACTCGCTCATGCTTTTAACTTTTGGAGAAAATCCTAACCCGAACCCGATAAATTTGGTTTTCCCCCACTAAAATCGAAACAGATTTGAATAGATATCCATGTATTCGGGTCTCACTGCCATGCCTACCCCATAAATGTGTGTTTGAGAGGAAGTTTACAAAATTGAGTTGATAAAAAATGATTTTGAAATGAGTAATTTATGTTTAAGTTTTATTTTAGAAGCAAGTTATCTAAAGAAACTTTGGATACAATACAAAAGTTATTTAAAATTGTTTATGACTTCCAAAAGGCTTCTAAACATGGTTTGATTCCAGTTATTATTTAATCACCAACAGAGTTCCTTACTTCCTTTCGCCAAATGCTTAGTTACAATGGGATTTCAATTATTTAAATATTTTATGGATGTCATTCGTTTAAAACTCGGGTATGATTATATATATATATATATATATATATATATATATATATATAATGCTAATAAAAACTAAATTTTTATCGAGTAAACTATTAATTTTATTATTGAAATTGTGAAAAATGTCCTAATAGTGTAAAAAATTAGAAAATATCCAATCAACCTCTAAAGTTGAAATTTGTTATTTTTATTGTTTCTACCATTGACTCTGTTATAAACTATGATGATAGTCGATTATAAAATTTAGAAACTATAATAATAATAATAATAATAATAATAATAATAATAATAATAATAATAATAAAGTTATACATATTAAATACTAAAATAATAATAATTTTAATTTTATAAATATATTTAATATATTTATAATTTTAAGAATTATAATATTAATATCTCACAAATGTAAGGACTAAAATAATAGTTTAATTTTTTTCTATCTAAATGGATTCTAAATTTTATTAGTCTCTTAAATATATATAAAAAAAACAGTCTATTTTAACAAAATCCCTTTCAAAAGTTAGTCACTTTCTTCTTGTTGAATGCTTGAAGTAACACAGTCATTTTGCGGTGGATCCTTTGGTTGGAAATCTGAAAATAGTAGGCGCAAGCCTTCAATCTTATCTTCATTTACATTATGTTTCCAATATATTTAATTTTTATATACGGATCATAATACATAATTTGAAAATTTATAATTTTTTCTAATCTTTCAGTTTATTTGTTATTTTATATCTCTTTCTTCTTTCTTGAGTGTGCCTTTAATTATTAATTTTTATTATAATCATTGAGAGTAATTTTTTTATCTTTATTTAATATTATTTATGTCAAATATTTTTCCATTTAAAAAAATATTAAGGTTCTGTTTAGAACAAATTTTGAAAGTACATTTACAAATTCCAAGACAACAAACGAAAAAGGAAAAAATTTATTGTTTTCAGAGTAAAAGTATTTTGGACTCTTTTAATTTTAATCCAGTTTTAATTCAAACATGTACTAAAGTAATTGAAAAGATCTATAGTATTGCCTTGGTTTGAATTTATTCTTACCTAACAGTAGTGTTTAGATGATTTTAAATTTTATTTAAAATTACAATGAACAAATAATTAATA
>PYAF01001402.1:98638-122133 GCA_007407185.1 Glycine tomentella | reverse complement strand
TATACATTAAATTAAAACATTTAAATAATATATACAAAATATTAAATCATAAAAAAATAATAAATATTTAAATTTGTTAATTTTATACTAAAAAATATTTTTTTAACATAATTAAAAAACTCTAAATTAAAAAAAAAAAACGTAAGTTTTTTAAAATTTAAAAAACATATCAAAACATATTTTTTTTAGAAAGGAAGTCCTAAACCAACTTTTGACTTCTAAAATAAAATAAAAAAAAGTGGTAATAATAAGTTATTGTACTGTAAAGTCATAAATTAAAACACGATTTTAATTTACGATTTATAAATTGTAATTAAAAAATTAATTTACAAGAAAAGTCATATAAATATTTATTACTTCATAATGGATAAATAAAAAATAAAAGAACTCTATCCATTTTAGGTAAATTTTTAAAAAGAACTCGTAATTAAAAAAATAATATACCCCGAACAGTGCCCAAGAAATTACCACTGTCTTGCTCAACACGTTGCCGGAACGCAAGTTATAAAAAAAACCAAAAAAAAATATTATATTTATAATAATGATGAGGTTAAATTTTTTTGTGTTCAATTAGTATTAATATTTTGGCTGTCAAAAAATTACTATATGAATATTTTCCATAGAAAAAAAGTATTAATATTTTATATAAATTTCTTCTCTCGTATAAAACTAGTCGGTAACCCGTGTGTTCGCACGGGATGTACCGATTTGTTGCATATCGCTTCGCATCAAAATTAGAAAATTATTTTTTATAATAAGTATACATATAAATATTTTAAAAATGAAGAAAATGATAAATTTATAATAGGAATAAGAAATTATGTTTGTTGTGTGTAATATAATAATATCATAATTATAAGTAAAACGCACAAATAAAAATTCTAACACTTATTTGTGTGTACCTTTGTCATCGATTGCGTTCGTTAGCATTCCTTTTACATATGTAATAAAAAAATTATTTAATAATAATAGGTATATAGATGTAGTGTAATATAATTGTAGGTATCTGACGATTAATTTGTAATATAGTACTCTATAACAATTTTGTTAATATGTTACAGAATTTAAGTATAGATATAAAATATTGTCTATAAATATAACTGATGACTTATAATGATTTCAAAAAATATTAAAAGGAAAATTATTATTTGTATATATAATTGCTAGTATCAATGTGGTTTAAAGTGGGAACAAAAAAATCCCTTAAAGAGACATATTTGTGTAAAGGTGAAACATCTTCTTCTAAGTTTGAGATGTCAATAAGATTATAAGAATTTGATACATATTTACACAAATTTCATAGTTTATCATGATCAAATTTTGTCACTTTCATGAGATGGTGGTTATAGGAGCAAATACAATAAAATGATGAAAATTTTAATATAACAAAAAAATCTATCATGCTTGAATGAAAATGCTCGAGGCCACACTTTATAGATATGGGGCTTTAGCTAAATGGGTATTTCTTGATTTTTTTCATTAATAGATAAAATCATATAAATAATGTATAACATGCATAATCATTTTCAAATTATAGAGTTAGACCATAATATGAAGCTTTCATAACTTTTATATAAATAACCAAAGCATCCCCATTGATATGCATGCAAGCTATAAATTTGACTCAGCAATAGGAATAAAAGAGAGATGACAAGGAAGATATTTGAACATACATAAAACTTAAAAAGGTGGTTAAGACAACATATCATCTAGACCGAAAAGATATTTAAAAAACTGCAAGATATAACATAGTTTATTAATGGAAAAATGGATGTGTAGCAAAGAAAGAAAAAGAAATAAGTGAAGTTTAATGATAATTTTTTTTTTCTTGTGATAATATATCTCTGTTGAAATAATGTCTAAAATTGTATCTTCAACAAGACTAACTTGTAGAAAATAAATATGGTCAAACAAGTTATGTATAAGTTGAAAATGATACAAAGATATTTGAGATTTCCAAATAGTTGGTACCAGGTACCAGACACTGTGGATCAACATCAATAGGTCTAAAACATTCTTTCAAAGTGGGAACAAAAAAATCCCTTAAAGAGACATATCTGTATAGAGGTGAAACATCTTCTTCTATGTCTGAGATGTCAATAAGATTATAAGAATTAGGAACATATTTATACAAATTATAGATCATAGTTTATCATGATCAAATTTTGTCACTTTCATGATATGGTGGTTATAGGAACAAACACAATAAAATGATGAAAATTTTAATGTAACAAAAAAATCTATCATACTTGAATGGAAATGCTTGAGGCCACACTTTATAGATATGTGGCCTTAGCCAAACGGGTATTTCCTGAATTTTTTCATTAATAGATAAAATCATATAAATGATATATAACATGAAAAATCATTTTCAACTTATAGAGTTAGACCATACTGCTTGTTATCAAAAGCTTTTATACATTGATATGCCTGCAAGCTATCAATTTGAGTCAACAACAGGAATAAAAGAGAGAAGATGATAAGGAAGATATTTGAACACACACAACACTTAAAAATCTAGACTGAAAAGATATTTAAAAAATTGCAAGATCTAGCATAATTTATTAATAACAAAATGGATGTATAGCAAAAATAAGATAAAGAAAGAAGTGAAGTTCAATGATAATTTTTTATTTTTGTGATAATATACATATGTTGAAATCAAGTCATAAGCAATTGATTGATTTAAGGTTCCATCTTTTGTCACACATGTGCAAATCTGCCAATAATTAGACTCAGCCAATTGAGGTGAGAATCAACAACATTGAGAAATATGAAAGACCCAAAGGAGAAAATTGTGAAAATCGTAACATAAAATGAAAGGAGACCACTACACTTTAAACTATTGGCAAGTAAATTAATAAGAGAAAAAAAGAAGTGAAGTTCAATAATGATTTTTCTTCTTGTGATAATACACCTCTATTGAAATCAAACATTTAATAATTAATCCACTTAAGACTCTATCTCTTGTTATGTCTGTGCAAACCTGTCAATAATTAGACTTATTAAATTGAGATGAGAACAACAATATTAATAAATATGAAGGACCCAAAGTAAGAGATAGTAGAAATCATAACATAAAACAAAAGGAAATTATATAATGAGTATTCAATATTTTAAAGGAAATATTAATTTACTTATCAAAAAGGAGGTGTAATTAGCAAGTTTTAGTTTGGAAATATTGAAGTAAACTTATAAAAAAAAATGAAGTGCAATTAGCAAGTTTAAATTTGAAAATATTAGAGTGCACTTATTAAAAATTAGGTGCAATTAGTAAGTTATATTTTCCTGAATAATTGGCTTGAGCCAAAAAAAAAACAACAGAGGTGATATAGTAAGTCCAAAATATACTTTTCAATGAGTTTTAATGTATATATGTAAAAGACAAAATGGAAAAAAACAAAATAGAGATAAAATTACCATTTTAATCCTATTTTTGACTAAATGTCAACAAAATAAAATATCCAATTTTATAATTTTGCTAGTAGTTTACTTTTATATAAGTATATTAGATGGCACAGCTGATGCCAAACTCCATTACAATTTTAATTGAATCCCTTGGCATCGCTTCTCCCCTCTCCCAAGAAAGAATCATCAATGGCGATTGAACACGAAGACGATCTCAAAGACGAGAAGAACCCTCGACCTCTCGACGAGGATGACATCGCCCTCCTCAAGACCTACGTATGCTTTCCTCCCTCTAAAACCCTAATTTCCTAATTTCCCTTTTCTGGTTTTTTGACAAGCAGATCTTGGTTTTTTAAGAATCTTATTTTTCTACTTTTGTTGTGCCATCCCAAAAGAATCCTAGTCTAATATTCTTTCAACTCTGCTGCTAATGGATTCTAATTGCTTGGTATGTTAGGGGAAAATTACTTTGTTGAGCTACTTTCACTTAATTCTGATTTTCGATCGTGGGGTTGGTTAAAGTTTGTATCTTTAGACTTTTTTTATTGATTTGGGAATCTTGGAAGCTTAGGGTTTGTTCAGGAAAATGAAAGGAAAAAATAAAGATTTCGATAGGTTTTTTTAGATAGCAAGAGTGAGGTTGCTAGTTTTGGTGTTTGTGTAATTGGTGTTTGTGGTAGCTACGTGTTCACTTAATCATGATGTAGAAGCAATGGCGGATTTAGGATCTGGATCGGGGGGCAATTTATTTAAAAAATAAAAATTGATAATTATCATTATTATATGGGATAGTTGGATTCAAACACGAAGATAAGAGGTACAAAATATATAATTTTAAGATAAATATTTGCATTTTATTAAAATAAGAGGGTACATTTACTTACTTTTACATGTGAACTGGTAAGGAAGTTCAAATACATAAAATTAGGGGGTTCAAAATATAAAATTATAGGATGTAAAATATAATATTTTTTTGCATTTTATTAAAATAAGATGATGTATTTACTTACTCTTACATGTGAACTGGTAAGGAGGTTCAAATACATAAAATTAGAGGGTACAAAATATAAAATTATGAGGTGCAAAATATAATATTTTAGGACAAATACTATTGATTTTATTGAAATGAGGGGGTGCATCTGCCCACTCTGGTTGCAATATAGATCCGCCGGTGTGTAGAAGCACGATTCAAGTTTCAACATTATTGTGGAGGTACAACTTACGTGACTATGTAGATTAATTAGGAGTTGCTGGGGTGCTACTGATGTGTCTGGCTAAGTATGAAGTAATGATGATGTGAAGTCTCTTTACTCTGTAATATATATAAAACTGAGTAATGATTATGGTTCGTAAGGTGTTTTGCTCAGTTATTGATCATTGATTTCCCCTTCTCAGCTTCTCCTTATAGTTTCTGGGCAGAAAATGTTTGTCTGTAATCAGTAGTTTTATAATCATCAGTATATTTATAATTATAAACAGTATTTTATTTTGTATTTTGGCTTCCACAGGGTTTGGGACCTTACTCCACAAGCATAAAAAAGGCGGAGAAGGAAATCAAAGATATGGCCAAGAAAGTGAATGACTTATGTGGTATGTGCAAAATATTTAGTTTGTTACTGCAATTCATTATTCTGCTTGGTAGATAATTTTAATTGTTTAAATTTTTTTTAAAAAGCTACATCTTATATCTTTTTTTGGGTGGGTCTTGTTGTGTAGCTTGTGTGCCTCTACTCTCCTTTTCCTTTTTGATGGGTGATGGGTCACAAGTGGTTCCTTAATTGTATTTTTTCTAGATCCAAATTTATTATGTCTTGTCAATACTCAATAGGTGATAGCAGTAGTTTGTAGCTATCAGTCATTAACCAGGAAAAAAAAAACTGAAGGGGCTAATAATTGTTATTGTGTAGCTGTTCTGTTTTTCGTTGCATTTATATTTTATACTGGTTGTCCTAATTGCATGGACTGGATTCTGTTAACACTTGTACGCCTCCTTAAATGTTTGCTTCCTGTTGTTACAATAGGTATCAAAGAGTCTGATACTGGTTTAGCTGCACCAAGCCAGTGGGATCTTGTTTCTGATAAGCAAATGATGCAGGAGGAGCAGCCTCTTCAGGTGATTATTTTTGTTTTATTTAGTGGAGTTTGTTCTAAGTGTTTTAATATTTGCAGGATTTGCTAACTATGGTTATTTATTGAACAGGTGGCAAGGTGCACAAAGATTATAAACCCAAACTCTGAAGATGCCAAGTATGTTATCAATGTGAAGCAGATTGCAAAGGTGCCTATATTTTTGTTTAATAACAATCTTTTCATATTTCACTGATCTATCAGATAGTTGTTTGAATATATCTGGCATCACTTGTCAATCAAGAATTTTGTTGCTGATCAATTGTCTTAAGCTCTGTGAAATGCCATGATTTTCCCCCCCTTTTTCAAGTTGCCATGTTGCGTCTAATATACCATTACCTTCTTCTTTGATGATGTCAGTTTGTTGTTGGGCTAGGAGACAAGGTTTCCCCCACTGACATAGAGGAAGGGATGCGTGTTGGGTATGTCTCCAATAAGTAATTTGATACTAGAATGTATAACCATAGAAAGAAGAGGAACACTATGGCCATGTTGTATGCTTGTTTGTTTTGACCTTCATTTTATCATTGCAGGGTTGATAGAAACAAATATCAGATTCAGATTCCTTTGCCTCCAAAAATTGATCCAAGTGTGACCATGATGACTGTTGAAGAGAAGCCAGATGTAACATATAATGATGTTGGTGGTTGTAAGGAGCAGATTGAAAAGATGCGAGAAGTAAGTCATTGGAATTTTCACTTATTTTACATTTATAATGAAGTAGATAAGTCACGTGTCCCTAATTTGTAATTTCCCTGCAAGGTTGTTGAACTTCCCATGCTTCATCCAGAGAAATTCGTCAAGCTTGGGATTGATCCTCCAAAGGGTGTTCTTTGTTATGGCCCCCCAGGAACTGGGAAAACACTTTTAGCCAGGGCTGTGGCTAATAGGACTGATGCTTGTTTTATAAGGGTTATTGGAAGTGAGCTAGTTCAGAAATATGTTGGTGAGGGGGCTAGGATGGTTCGTGAACTATTTCAGGTAAAATGCACAAGACTTGTCCTCTAGCTTTTTTTTATCATTGTTTCCATGAAAATCATTTGACTAAATTTTTTTCTCTTTTAGATGGCTCGTTCGAAGAAGGCATGTATTGTGTTTTTTGATGAAGTTGATGCAATTGGAGGTGCACGATTTGATGATGGCGTTGGTGGTGACAATGAGGTTCAGCGCACCATGCTTGAAATTGTGAATCAGCTTGATGGGTTTGATGCTCGGGGAAACATCAAAGTTTTGATGGCAACTAACAGGTTGGTTGATTTTATTCTGAGAGCATGTCTCTGCAATGTGAGTCTTTCCATAATGATGATGCATTCCAAATGCCCTTTCAAATTCATTTTTTCTTGTAAGGTCATATCACTGAGTGTCTGTCCATCCTCTTGTTAGAAAAAGAATTACAAATCAAGGTTGCAATATACCTTCCTTTGAAAATGCTGCATGATTTTGTGAATGATTGTCTTCAATTTGGATGTTTTACTGCTGCTAACCTGGGTTTATGGTCATGTCTTTTTGTCAACAATTTCTAGGCCTGACACTCTAGATCCAGCACTACTGCGGCCTGGCCGATTGGACCGTAAAGTTGAGTTTGGCCTTCCTGACTTAGAGAGTAGGACGCAGATATTCAAGATACACACAAGAACCATGAACTGCGAAAGGGATATTCGATTTGAACTTCTGGCTCGGCTTTGCCCAAATTCCACTGGTACAAACATTTTTTTTTTAAAACTGGGAAATTTGTAATTTATCTTGTACTTTTGATCATCAATCTATTAAGGATTTCAACATTCTGCTAGTATACTTATAGGTCAAACTTGTTTCTGGTTGAGGGATTTTTTTCTCATTTCCTAAACATTGCTATCTAACATTGTGTGCTTCATGCTTTAGTATTTCTCGACATTAGTTTTCTGATAGATACTTTTGGTTGTCTCCAGGAGCTGATATAAGGAGTGTATGCACAGAAGCCGGTATGTATGCTATCCGTGCCCGGAGGAAGACTGTAACAGAGAAAGACTTCCTTGATGCAGTAAATAAAGTCATCAAAGGATACCAGAAGTTCAGTGCAACTCCCAAGTATATGGTCTACAACTAATTTTTTCATCTTTTCCCGAGACCATAGTAGAACGTACAATCTTTATTTTCCCCTGAAAATTGAAGGGCATGTGATTCTTTATTAAACTCCTGTTTGAATGCATCTTCGTCTGTAGCAAACGTTTCCTTCATGTTACATCCAAAATTGAGAGCAAAACCTTTTTTTAGCCTTTTGAAGAATATACTTATTATCATTGGAAGTTGTTCGTTATTGGGGAAAAACCATCCTCGTGTTGTCATTTACATGGAGTAATTGATTAGGATGGATATAAGGAAACTTGATTTAAGTTGTTAGATGAAAATGGTTATTGTGAAAATAAGAACAATATAAATTACTAGGTCTTATTTGAATATAAAAAGATGAATTTTCATGATTATTTAAGTGATCATATGGTGAATAAATTTTTAATTTTAATCATTTATGCATGATTATATAGGTTAGATTTATAAATAAGATTTGTTTTCATTATATACGCTATGGAGAAACAGTTACAGTGTATTTTTTATCATGAAACCTCAATATCTGAGCTCATTAGTTTAACCGCATCGATTTGAATAATCGGTCTATACAAAGCAAAATATCTTATATTTCATCTAATAAATTGGAAAATTAATAAGAAAAAGATTTAGAACAATTTTATCTATTAATACTTTATAATATAGGGTGAAATTAATGTATGTACTTGTTAAGTAGAGTTTATTTAATGAGTAAGAATTCTCGTTTAAAGAGTTTTTTTATCTATTAATATGTTTTTTTAGAATTAATTTTTCATTTTTATTTCTCATGCAGAGTTTAAGATATAATTATTAATTTTTCAATTGTATTATTGTGTTTATACTTGTTAAAGAAAAGAAAAAAAATATAGAAATATTAGAGCAATGAATAAATAAAATGAAAAGGTTAATAAATAAAACAACTTTGATATAAATATAAATAAAAATTAGTTACATATACCAATAATTATTTTAATATGTAGTTAATTTTTATTTTAAAGAAATATATTTCTTAAAAGAACGTGAGCTTATTATCATCACTTATTCAAATATTTAACAAATTGTGGTGTTTATTCAACGATGATGTTCGATTTGAAAGCAGTTAGAAAACAGCACTGATAAAAAAGATAGAAATGTGGTGTATACATTCTCCATGAAAACGGTACAAGGTAAAAAGAAAAGAAAAATAGAAAATGTCAAGCAGTACCATAAAAAAAAAAAAAAAAAAATGGGTTCACATTTTGTGTGCTCCTATACCCTAAAAGCTATAGATATAAGCAAGACGGGTTAGCATCTAAAATTCTTCATAGCTCAAGTAATTAACAATGCTGTGACAAGTTGAGATTTGAGTTTATGGTTGATATAAGAGCCAAAGATTGTTATATTAAACTATGATGAGCCTTTCACACCGCTTCATTAGCTTAAACACAACGGTTTACTTATAAGTTCGTTAATTATATTCTGATGAAGATTAAGCAGTGGAGGAAAATGACCCCAACACAAGTGTATTTATTTAGACTAAAACAAAATATTGGACCCATACAATCACAAAATACGATGACAAAGCTTGTTATGATTCCTAGTTATTACAACAAGATGGCAACCATCAATCGTAACCGAGCTTCAATTACGCAAAAAAGGTTTTATTGAAATTTATACAACCAATAGAAGAAATAGCGCAGAATCATACACTAAGAAATTGTCTCTAGCTTCAATAATCAACGGTGCAATCCTCTAACTCAGAACATGAACTGGCTGAAGGGGGTTAAAAAGAAATGATAAAAATCTGAAGAATATCATTACCTTTCTGCCATTCTATCAACACAAGCCTTTTGTTCCCATTTACATGTCTTGTGTATCTTGGTCACCACCCCCTCTGTTGGATCCTCCTTGCTCAGTTCCAAACGTCCTCTTGCTCATGTTAGTACGCTGCACTAACCGAACCAGCGCTTGAACCACTTCTGACATAGGTGGTCGGAATTCCGGCTCCGGCTGCCCCAAAAGTAAAATTAGAATAACATGATAATGGATTAATACATGTAAATGTTGTTCATCCCCAAGGGTACCCCAATTCTTGAACTTACCCCAAGCTACAGTTCAATTAGACTCCCAAAACAAGTGATTTACAGCCTATTCACTAAATAAAAATTAAGATGAAACATGACTGACATTACCTGAACACACAGAGCAATAACATCTGCAAATCGAGAAAGGGACTTCACAGGGTATAGTCCTTCCAATGTAGGATCAACCATTTTAGCCAAAGCATCGATATCGTGGAGTTGAGGTGTTGCCCATCGAACCAAAGCCTGCTCAGACCTCGGCCTTGAGCTGTAGAAGGAACGTTTTAATAACCATGCATGTGCCCATTTATGTTTGAAAGTGTGTACATGTAAAAGTAAAACGGTTATGTTACTTAAAGGTATATCAATCTTTCACCTATCATATGGTTTCCGTCCACTAAGAAGTTCCAACATGACAACTCCAAAGCTATAAACATCACTCTTAAGAGTATAATGACCAGACAAGCCAACTTCGGGAGCTTCATATCCAGATCCCGCATTATTGTTCAATACCTGAACATGAGAAATTAATTAGAACTTCTAATACTTTTAGTATGTAAATGTCAGTGGGCAAACGAAGAAATAGCATTCAGTAAGAGGGCTGTCAGTATTGTTGCCAATGATTGACACAAACACTATCTATCCAATCTTAAGCTGTCTTAACCAGAGTGGTCTGAAATTCAACCTTTGCTAGTACTTCATAATTAAGTTAATTTTATTTTCTATTAAAACGGTGGCAACAAGGTTCAAACTTATGGCCTCGTGCCAATTACCCAAGCCTCTCACTAGTAGCCAGCAGCCAACAAGTGTAGGGTGGCTTGTGCATTGCCTGTGCTTTAAGTAACAGCTTAAGCTTTTAGAAGAGAGGCAAGGAAATTGATAAGAACCTTGAGGGAACTACACCACAAAAGCTAGCAATTGTAATTGAAGAGCTCAAGGCCTTATAAACCCCACACTAGAATCTCATACTTCCAATATAGGACTCCAAGTCCCATACCTTGCAATTAGATCCTAACAGCAAACTGAAGCCAATGGTTATTAATGCAAAATATTTTATATCTCCAACCATTCTCACTTTCTTTCCCTAATTGTTATACTTGACAATGACATATATGGCAATATCAACTAAAGAATTAGAGTTAAGAAAAGAACAATCAGTTCAAAACTGAAAAATGAGAATTCATAGTTAAACCTAAAAATTAGAAAAAAGAAGTAAACTACCCTGGTCAAACACCATCACACATCTAACTATACAAACATCAATTCATAGCATAATGCCTTTATGTTCCAAAAAAACTAAAATCACCTGGTTTGCATTTGGAATATAGCTTGCCAATCCACTGTCGGAAAGATGAGGATTAAAATCCGTATCAAGCAATATGTTGGCAGACTTTATATTCTTATGAACAACAGATGGTGAACAAACTTCATGTAGGTACCTAGGAGAAAAACAAGTAGAGTTAGGTTGTTGATTCTCAGGGCAAAAATTTACATTGATGCTTGAAGTCCAAAACTATGTTGTCTTGTATTAGATCTGTTTAAACTTCTATTAATAGTAAAAGTCCCTAGTTTCTTCAGCAAATAAGTAAATAGAAAACCAGATTCAGTCATATGGTTTAACATAATATGAAATGACGCAAAACATCCTTATAAATGTAGTATCAATATCTTCTATCTACATTAACAAACAACTAACTTACTCTAAAGCCCGTGCAATCCCCAAAGCAATCTTCACACGTGAATTCCATATCAATGGTTTACTATACTCATCAGGTAGGTGAAGGAAGTCATGCAGTGATCCATTTTTATGAAACTCATAGACTAGTAGGTGTTGTCCATGCTCTGAACAATAGCCTACAAGCTCTGTCACATTGGGATGATGCAATTGGGATATGTTTGAAACTAGTTCTACAAAATCGTCAGACATATCATTGGGAAGGACAGATGAATCTATCTTCTTCACAGCAAGAACCTACAACATTTTCAGGAGAAAACCAAATCAAAACAATTAATAAGCATATACATAGATTCTAGACATGGTCTATTATAGAAAAGTCCATGGTATTTAGTGGGGGCTATTGGCTGTACGTGTGGCATCTACATGCAGCAGGACTTCTCAGACTTCTTTGATTTTATACTTGTATAGCCATAAGACTTAAAAGATGCATCATCAACACATGCATCCACATGCTTTCATATTGAAACCATTCAGATTTGACCCCTTCTATGAAAATTATATAATGTGACGATTCTATTTTGGGCATTAGATATAGAGGTGTATTTGCAGCAAACAAAAGGTAAGGAATACCTTTCCCTCATCAAATTGAGCACGGTATACACGTCCAAAAGACCCCTCACCAAGAAGTTGCTCCACGCTGAAGGATCCAGTAGCAATCTGCAGGTCAGCTATAGAATACAATTTTACATTTGTAGGAGCTTTTACAGTCTTCTTGACTTTAGTGGGCTTATTGACTATAACGGGCTTGTTTGAAAACTCATCTTCATCAAATGATTTGTGACGATCAAAAGGTGGACGTTTAAGGCTTATTGGGGCCACAGATGTATCAAATGTCTTCAAATCAATTACAGATGAAGTTTGCATGGAATTCATTTCTGCATTATGACAGATATTAATATGTCAATTTCAATCAGATCATAATGAAAGCAGAATAACTTAATGGCTAAAAATAAACTGAAAGCATTAAGGCAAGGCTGTCATTTCCACTAACGAAAGAATGTAGACAGCCCAGTCATTTTCTAATTAGTGATGCAGTTTGGCACAAGTAATTATCACAAAAATAAGCTTTCTTTAGTGTAGTCACAGCTGTGGTGCCAAGCATGCATCTATCCCTGACAAAAGTGTTGAAGTAATTGCTACTAACTTGCCTTACAGTTCAAATAAAGATGATCTGACAATATTATAGATTGAATTGCTAAATTTATTTATCAAAAGCAGAATTATGCATATCATAGTTAAGCGTCAATAGAGAAAGTGGTTTAAGAAGAATGAAGGGTGAACCTACAAATAAGTGAAATGTTATGAATATACATTGACCTAAAATAAGGGAGACCTTAATAAAAGAATGAAAATAATTTTTCAAAAGTATGCAAGAGTAAAATGCGGACCGTGCACTTCATTTTGAGCCAAGGGTTGATTGTCAAGCCTTTCAACATCATTAAATGACTTTTTGGGTCTTCTCTTCACCAGAAAGAATACTACTATTGCCCCAACAACCAAGATGGAGATCACTATGCCAGCAATTCCACCACCTCCTATACCAGATTTTTTGCCTCCACCGTCACTGGAGCCAGCATCTGATGGGCTATGTCCACCAGATTTGTGATTTCGGTTTCTTGTTACTGCTGGAGGTGTCCCAGGAGGTGGTGGGGGTGCAGGTCCCGAGCTCCATGCATTACCATCCTTTCTGTCATCAAATTTGACCATTTTCAAGATTTATAGAATTGATGACGAAAAATTGATTCTAACAGACATTGCTGATAATGGCAATGCTTACTGTATTATGTTTTTCAATTGTTCTGGTATCCAGCCTGTAAAATGATTGCTTCCCACATTCCTGATATAAATTTAAGAACATAAATAGAACTGCAAAGGTACCTCTATTGAAATATAGGAAAGGACATTCCAAAGCTATTACATGAAACAGAAACATACAAAGTATCAAGAGGCAGATTAGCAAGGACATCAATGGTGCCAGTAAACTGGTTGTTTTGCAGATACCTACGTAAACAAGTCAACTCAGAATGTAATCAACACCATGTAAGTATTAGCAGAAAATGGATAAAGAAAAAGAAAAGCTAGACATTTACATGGTTCTTATGCTAGAAAGTGAGCTCATAGTCTGAGGCAGGTCACCCGTCAAAGAATTGAAGGAGAGATCCCTGCAACAAATAATAGATATTATACCTGGCCCTGAACTGTCACTGAACCAAATTCTAACATACTTTACTTCGAGCATATGAAACAAAATACACTCCATTGTTACTTATGACAAAAGTGTGGATATTTTAAACCACCAGAAGCACATGTTGTAGAATATAGTGCAATAGCCAATGTATATGGATCATTTTTCACAGAAGAATAACATAAATTGTCTTAAACATGGGATCAGAAGTACTATTGTGAAATTACTCAATGCAAAATGGAAATTCATCCATAATAAAACACATAAAATCTCAGACTAAAAATGAAAACAATCAATATTTTATAGTTAACATAAACTTGATAGACATCTAGAATACTTTTTATATTGTTGAAGGGCAGGAGGAATAGGAAATCTCACAATGTAGAGAGGGAAGAAAGCTTTTGGAAATCAACATTAAGTGCTTGCTGGAGCTGATTGTGACCAAGATTCCTGCATAACGAAGATTAAATTAAAAACATGATTCCAGTTGCTTGTGAAGGAGGTTTATACAATAAGAAGTTTACAAGAAGTCAAGAAGATGATTACACACAGGACTATAAGTGAAGTCTTTTCAGAAAGGGAGTAGGGGATTTGCCCATTGAAATTATTATTAGCAAGATTTCTGCATCCAAAGAAACATGAATGTTAGAAATTAATAAATTATAATATCAGAACAAAAATCAACAAAAAAAGTAATAAAAGATATAGAAACATACAAGTACTGCAGATTAGGAGGAAGTTGGTATGGTATGGTGCCACCAAGCTTGTTGTTACTCAAGTCTCTGCAGAATTTTACAAGGTCGTAAGAATAATTACAATACATATAAAACTGGTTATATGATGAATGAGACCATTAACTTACAGGTTTGTTACAGATGACATGGGTTCTAGCTGGTAACCCAAAGATCCGGAAAGTGAAAGACCGGGTAACTTACTGATAAGAAGTGAAAAATAAATGAATAATCATTAGAAATCACAGCACCAAAAGCAATAACAATCAAGACATATAAAGTGAAAGGGAGATTGCGACTTCACATCTCTGTGACTCGATTGCGAGAGCAAGTGATGCCTTGCCAAGACTGTCCACAAGGATCATCACCATTCCAATTTAGCTGGGATGGTGAGTTCATACTTTGAAACAAAACCTTTAGAGAAGCAACTGCATCAAACATTAAGAAAAAGATAGTTGGTAAACCCCGGACATGTAAAATAGAAAGTTCATTATAGATTTCTATTACATTAGTATCTGCACTATCTACACTATCTACACTACCATCCTTTTTACATATTTTAGATATGAACACTATTAGCCAACTATGGAATGGAACCTATGATTTTTATCACTTCTAAGCATAAGTGAAAAAATTAATCATTGATCTTCTCAGCCTGAATTCAGAATATGTTCACATTGAAGATTTGAAATTCATGATATTGACTTTACACCCTTAAACATCAAGAAAGAAAAAATAACAATAAAGAAACTAAAATTCATTAGGGATTCTTATAATGATGCATTGCAGTCTCTTCCGCCAAATTGGCATGATATGAGATTAAATTAATGGATGCATGTGATAGAGGAACATAAAGAAAACCTATTCACATCACCTAGCCACTTACCAAATAAGAGTAAATATGGAAGGGTTTTAAACCATCACTTACTTAAATTTACAAGAGTTCATCATTGGGTTTAGTAGAAAATTTAATATCAGATGTTCACCAAGCCAACATTTTATACATTCAAAGTCTCAAACAATGCAGAGCAAGTTGCTGGTCAAGTACGTGGAAGTGGATAACAAAAGAAGAATAAATATACGTAGAGGATTACATTGGGCATGAATAATAAGATGCAAAAATCAGTAAAACAAGCTTATTTATTCCATGCAAGCATTCCCAAACCTTATATAGATGGCTAGAGCCTACAAGACACTAGTGATTGATGAATCAGAAATTTCATATAGCTCAAGATAGAATCCAGCATACTGGTGATGTTGTTTCAATCACTATGTAATACTTCAAATTTCATACAGAAATATGGCAGGTCAAGATTCATTACATAAAGCCCAGAACAAAGTTGAGAAGGATCTTGGAATTAAGCAGAAATGCAGCTACCATATTTCAAGGTTACTCTTATTACTGATAAAGCAATCAACCTCGTGATACAAGTGAATGCTGAGACCTACTACAAAGGATGGAGAGCAGCCATAGAATGGCGAGCTTTTAACAGCCCAAGATGTCAGTCACATGAGGTCTAGGGCTTTATTAAGATTGTTACATTTATTCCCTTAGGGAGAACAGAAGCAAGATTGAGCAGCAATCTTTGTAGCTAAATCTTCTCATAGAGAATTCTTAGGTTTCTTTCTTCTTCTTTTTTTTTTTAATGAATTAGACATCATCATACAAGCAGGACAAATTTGAACATCAAACAGAAAACACAAAATATCGAAGACAACAAGTACGTGGAATGAAAGTGGAAGACGAAGGGTCCCACTCAGCTGTTGCAATTTGTTTTGTGAAGCTTGAGTGGATATTATTATAACAGGCATCTCCTGTTTTTGAACTTGGAAATTCGTTCAACTGTACTTTAAGAATAAAATATAAGAAAATAGCAACTGTGTTATTACATCAAATTCCTGATGTTTCAATCTATCCTTGTTAGTTGAGAACATTCTCTATAGTAAAGAAGTGAGAATTGCATCAACCAGCTACATACACAACACATAGCTGATAGCTCAAACACAACTGAAAATAAAATAAAATAAAAAACAAAAAGAAACTACTTTTTTATTTAAAAAGATCCTTCTTTTGCTGAAATCATTGGTACACAAAGCATAGGCCACCATATCAATCTGAGTAACCAGTAACATTCAGGGTAACAAAATTAAACAAGTGCCACTGAAGAGATCAGCGGGCAAACTTCACTATTATACAAAAACCAATAAAACCAGACACAAAACATAGACCAAATCAAACTAATCTCCTGAGGAATTGACAGAGCTGTCCAAAGAACAAGGTTGGAACTTGAAAACCAAACAAAAACATGTAAGCAAGCAAAAGGGAAGAAAACAAAGAAAGAAGTAGACTTAACTAACACTAGCACAATGCAACACACACACCCAGTGATGAAAAGTGCAAAGCTGAGAGTGAGATCAAAGAAGACACTAACCGTCATTTGGATCTGTGTCACCATTGATGGCCAAAATGCAAGTGCTGATGAACAGCACTGGCACCAGCCTTGGATCCAACACCATTTTTTTTTGGTGAAAAAATCTTTTCTCGCAAAAATTCTTCCAACCCAGAAAGCAAAAAGGATGTGCAATCAACCCCTTTTCGTCAATTTTCAATTTTTCATAATAATATTTTATGGGTTCATGCCTATATATGTTGCCACCATGGCCGAGTAAAGCTGGCAAGCACGAATTGCCTTATCACATTATTGTGTATTCTATATTTTGTAATAAATTTATTATTATCATCTTACTATGCTCTTTTATATATATAGGAAAAGAAGATATGCAAACATTTTTTTTGTTGAATAGATATTTAAGAAATATTTCCAAACTTTGAATCTTTATATTGGCCACCGTAAAAAACCGTATAATGTTTTCTATTTTGCTTCGGATTAATTGCATAAACCATTTTTTGTATATAGCGTTTATTGTGAGGGAATGGAGAAGATAAGAGTGAGTTTTTATTTTATTTAAAAAAAAATTAGAGAGATAATAAAAGAAATAAAATATAAAAGTTTAAAATAATGCATGTTCTGTCTCTTTATGATATTGTAGAGACTTTAAAAAATATTTATAATTTTAAAATATATTAATTAAATGATTTGTAAAATCTTATTTTAACTCAAATATCTTCAATTAATATTTATAAAAATAAAACAGTACATTATGATTCTACTCTCTTTTGAATTAAATAATTAGATTTTTTCGGTAGTTGACATTTTTTTTTTCCTTCCTTTATGAAAATGCTTCTATTTTTTTAGGCTATATTTGATAAAAGTAGTTGAAAAACTTATTTCTCCTCTCTTTCAATGTCAATTAAATGATGGAATTTTATTTTCTATTTTTATTTTTAATATCCTTCTAATTTTTTGAGACTATATTTTATGAAAATAGTTATAAAGTTAGCTTAAAATTAAAAAATTAACTTAGAAGAACTAAAGACTATTAAGCTAGCTTATTAAATTATGAATATTTAGTAAAATTATTCATTGAAATAGTTTATAAACGTAAAATGAAAAAAAAAATTATATAAATTTAATTTAATTTTGTAGATAAAATATTTTTTAGTAAGTTAATTAATTTTGAACACTAAGACTTTTTTATTATAAATTAATTATTTTAATATTTTTAAAGTTTCAATTACTATTATTTTCATGTTGTATAGTCTACCATTAATATTATATTATATCTTAAAATGTTATCATATATATATGTGCACTTAATTATATATGTCTTACTTCCATTGTTTTGACTAGCATGGCAATACCGTTGCATATTATTATTGTCATATTAATTGATCATCATAATTTAAAGTACAATGCTAAAATAACAAAATAAATAATATAATGGTTAAAGCAAACAGTGTAATATAAAGATATCCCAAATAATAACAAAAAAAAACTTTATCTTATATAAAAGAAATAAGATAAATTTAATAAAAAGTTATAAGTTACAATAAAATATACCAAAAGAATATATTATATTAAAATTTAAGGTCAATTTAAGTTGATGTTTGTATATATGACAAACACCAGTTATTACTAAATGAAAGAATTCACTAACGATATATTTTTTTGTGTACCTCTTTTATCATACATTTTCATTAATTAGCATATTATGAGACTATTTTAAAAAAAAATATAAAGTAAAAGTTTAATTTTAGAATGACATGGCTTATTTCTCATATTATTACATAAATAAATTAATTAATACTTTTTTACTCTTTTTTAATTTTCAAAATCTTGAAGAATTTTTATTTTTATTTATACGTATTTTGTAAAGATTAAGATCATATTAATTATTATTTTTATCAATTATATCCTTACTTTTCTACTTATTTGTCATTTATTGTGAAGTAGAAAAAAAGAGATAAAATAAAAAAATTCATAACTTTTTAATTAGAATAAAAAAATCCATAACTTTTTAATTAGAATTAAAAATTATTATATTTTTTTTATTTTTTACCTAACAACTTAAAAGACATATAAAAAATAACAAAGTTAGTATAGTTGTTTGTTGAAAACAACTCCATTAAATCCTAATAAATTTGACAAAAATAATTCGCCTTATATATACATCATTCATCGGTAAGCAAGAATAGGAACACGTGGCTTTTATGACAATTATTACTGGGCAATCATGTTTTTTTTACAATTACTGGGCATTCATCTATAAGCCTTTCTTGATCTAATGATAATTTTATTTAGATATAGTTTCGCATTCGAATTTTATAAATAATAAAAAGAATAAGTTGTAAGAATTTTGTCTTTTTAAATAAATCTATTAAAACACAATGAAATTTTTAACTATTGAGGATGTAAGGGGGAAAAGATTTTATTAATCTTTTATTATGTTAGAATGATTGAAAGAGTTTTGAATAAATATAACTTATTAAAATAAAGCCTTGGTGCTTTTTGAAATAAAAAAATAATCATTAGGGGTTGATTATCTTGACTTTTGGGCATTGGAATGATAGTAATGGAGGCCATAATGTGTAGTATAATAGTATATGGCATGGTGGCATGGTGTTCTTTTGTAGTGACACGAAGGTTTAGGTGATGCAAGTTTTCTAGTGATTATTAGGCAGAAAAGGTCAGCATTGCGCGTAATGAACTGGGTTTCGTTCATGCAATCAACATCAAAGCCACTTGTCTATGATTCGGAGGTTGGTTTCAATTTCAACTTCAATTTCACAAAAGCTTTTCATTCTTTTTGCTTCCTTAATCTTCAAATTAATAATATACTATTTCCTTTTATTTTTGGGCTGAAATAAAACAGGGTAATGTAAATTTGTTCTTTCCAAAAGTTTATTTGCTACAAGCTTAAATGAATTCTCTCTCTATCCCTCTACGTATATTATTTTTATATGGGAGTGAAATGACTAGTTAAAGTTATTTAAAATGATATATATAGAACTATTTTAAAAGTCACAATAATTTTATTTTGATTTAAATATTTATCTCTCTTACATTCTCTGAGATTCATTTTAGAAAAATCATTTTATTAACATTCATTCTGATCTTCGATTATTTCACTCACGCTCTTTATTTTTTATTTTTTATTTTTGCTAAATAATGCAAAATTTGAGATGTGGCTGATGATGGATATTCGGAACATTGTTTGTAGGGTTTTGATACTGGTGAGAGGCACCGCGCCGAAAACATTTCTTGTTCCATTGTTTGCTTTGCAAGCACATACAAATGTCGTTTCGTGAATTAAGTATGTCATTTCTTATGTTTGCTTTCTTGTTTAGTTTGTATGCTGAAACTGAATTGTTTATTTAACAATTGTTTTATTTATTTGTTCAACAATATTTTTTAGAGTGTTATTCTTCTTAATTATCCTTTTTTGCTAATTTTTTTAAACCAATTGGATGTACAGCATTCTTGGCACTTCTTATTCATCTATTCTTCTATATATCTGGTATGTTCTCTTATCCATCATGTGCGACTTAGAAAATATTGAAGGAGAAACAATTTATAGAGTAGATCTTAAAGTGTAAAATACACTTTTTATTTAGTTAAATATTTAATTTATATTAATTTGTACGCAAAATTATTTATATTTTTCTTAGGAAGGAAATAAAGAGAATAAATTATATATTTTTTAAAAATGACAGTTTATATCAATTATGTAATAAAGGATGTAGAAGGTACCTATATAACATTGGTTGTAAGAAATTGATGTAAAAAAGAAACTTTCTACATCGGTTTTAGACAACCGATGTTATAAGTATTATTCAACATGAGCTTGTCAATTGATGTAGAAAGTGTTTTTTCCATCAATTTTCGGTAGAAACCGATTACATCAGTTATATAATAAACGATATAAAAAGTAACTATATAACATTGCATACACGTTCAATTGATGTAGGAAAAGAACTTTCTACATCAATTTTAGACAAAATCGATGTTGTAAATATTATTCAACATCGATTTTGGCATAATCAATGTAGAAAATTCCTTTTCCACATGCACAATATCTATTTTTTGTGTGCAATGCAATATCGATTTTTCTGAAAACTGATGTTAATTTTTGTAATTTTATATTTTTTAGTTTATTTTTTATTATACAACATCCATTTTCTTAAAAATTGATATTGTATATTGAAAATCGATGTTAACATTTATACTTTTAATATTAGTAATTTCTAACATTTGTTAAAAATTGATTTCAATCAATATTAATTAAAAACTTATTTTTTTAGTAGTGTAGGTAGGATTCTTAGCACTATCCAACATCAACGTTACAAACATTAGATTTCAACATGTGCAAAGGCCCTTACAACGATTTGAGAGTTGAGACCAACCAACTACTTTTGCTGGCCACCATTGCTTTCACAATTTTTTCCTCTTATATAAACTATTTTTACTCCAAGAAAAACACGATTATGGGTGATGGGAAGTTGACAATATATAAATGAGAACAATTTTGTTAACTACGGCAACAAACTTGTCGTGTGATCAAATTAAATTTCACAATTCAAAATGACTTGAAAATCAATTTACATGTCAAAAAAGTTTTTTACATAAATCGGTGATGACATAATCTCTAATTAGCTACATACATCATTACTTTAGAAAGACTCATTAACAATATCAGCGACCAAGGTCACATATTTTAATAAAACGGGGATTAGATGCTAAGTTAGAAAGACTCATTTATATATATATATATATATATATATATATATATATATATATATATATATATTACATAACCAAGTAAACGAGTTTGGAAGGCATTCGGGAATAGTCAGGGCGGTTCCTGAAAGTTATTTGGTTCAAGATGAAGCGGAAAAATAAAATTAAGGGATGAAAAAAATGAAACCCTAATATATAAAATAGACTTTTAATATAGATTTTATTCTTATTTTTTAATTTTTTATTTAAGTTATCGGTATAAATATTTTTGATACTTGGACGGAAGCCTGTTTGTCCTCTGCAGGGCCAGCCCTGGGAACAGTTAATAAATTATTTTGGGCACTTCTCTTTAAGTTAAAGGCTTTAGATTAAAAATCACATGCACGTCATCCGAAACATACAGCACAACTATTTACGCCAACATCGTAACAGACAGTATCTATGATATGAAATAAAACGTTCTACATTGTCAAATGGTCACTCAAAGCAATCTCTTTCTAGACACAAGTGGTTTGTCTTTGATGTTGACAAAAAAGACTTTTCACAAAGGAAACCAAATCTGCAAATATACGTGTTCTTTGCGTACTGAATCGACAAAATGCTACCTGAAAAGTTTTATTATATGTCTTAATTAAAAAGTATATTTAAACTTATAAATTAATTAAAAATACAAATCAATATATAATTTTTTAGTGTCAAATGATTGATGCAAAGCATCTACCAACTTTAAGATAACTAGTATTTATTTAAGAACCTTGACTGCATCTTTTCTTTTATCATCAAACAAAACTCAATTTCATTTCATTAAGAAAGAAGATATGGGTACAAGGAGTACCTTTCACGCTTACACAACTAATATTAAGGAACACTAGTTCTCTAGTCCAATCTTCTGTCCTACTTGAATGCATCTTTAGTGTTTTCTCATCTCTTAATTACACTTTTATTTATTTATAAGATTTTGAATTCAACACTATTTTTAAGAGTTTTAAATTTAGTTCTACTGATACTAATAACATATTAATAACCATTACATAATTTATAGTAGTAACTCATAAGCTTGTGACTTTTAATTAATTTTACATTTTAAATAACTATGTAAATTCTAAATAAAATTTATAGTTATTATTCTTAAATTGGTACCAAAGAATACCTAAGAAATTAATAACATTTTTTGTGCTATTGATTAACTAGTTGAAAAGGACAACGAAAGTTGCGTATGAGGGTAAAGGAAAACAAAAGCATAATTAATTGTGTGTCCCATTTTCTTTTATTAAAGAAAAGGTTTTAATGTAAGAGGAGGAGGAGGAGGTAGGAATAGTAGTGGATATATGGCACAACGCAACCCCACCACATGTTGCGTTTATTGTCAGACAATATGTGATGAGCTGCCACGTAGGATGCCGCAACCACCGCCCAGTCACCTGGCCCATAAAATCAAAATCATGTGTGTCGGTGGCATTTTATGATCATTGACTATATATAACGCTAACAAGTGTGTTCAAGATTGGTTAAAGAATTTTAAATAAAAATATAATTATTAGGGGAAAAAATTATGTTTATGATTTTTTTATATTTTCTTATAATTTATACAATAAATATTTTTATTTTAGTTTTTAATTAATGTCTTAAGAATATTGGTTAATAAAACTTTTTATATAGAGAACGTATCAATAAAAATGATTAATCTTAAAGATTATATTAAATGGAAAGATTAAAATTAAAATATTTTAAATTCAAACTAAAATATCATTTAATTTTAAAAATTTTATAATATTTACTAAATAAAAAAATTAAATATCTTAAATATTTAATTTATGTCAAAATTGATCTATGTAGAAGAGGAAGGGAGCAATTCCTCCCACACAATTTTTATTTTTTTATATAACATGTATGTGTAGTTATAATTTACCTCTATAATTTAAAATTTAGTTAAAAAAAATAAGCTGTGATATGAATTTTGTCTCCACAACTATTTTTTTTGGGATCTATATTTGTATACACTCTTATTTGATATGAGTAAGTTAA
>PYAF01001402.1:70725-98538 GCA_007407185.1 Glycine tomentella | reverse complement strand
AATAATTTATATTTATAATTCTTGTTCATCATAATAAAAAATTGTCATTTTGATAGGTTATATAGTTTAGATTAGATTACCATTATGGTATGACATTGTTGACTGGTAATTTTATTCCTTAAGAATGTAGTTAACAACGGTTTAATATGAGATATGAGCACATGAAAAAGTATTATTAGGATAGATTAATATGAATGAGTCTCTTACTCTTGATTGAAGAATATTTTTAATTTTGGAAAAATAGATTAGATTTATAATAATCATTTCTCGCCATAGTTAAAACTTATATAATACAAACTTTAATTATTTTGAGAAATGATTATTATAAATTTAAACTATATATTAAAAGTTATTATTTTAATTATAAATCTTGATACTATTTTTAATCCATATGTAACTTGAATTTTAATTGATATAAACCTTCATTTATATAAGGAATCATACATGGCAAAGTGACCTAATCTCAATCTAGATTCTCTGTTGTCCAACAAGTGACAAAGTTTGGAAAAATAAAAAAATAAAAATAGAAGGTTTAGTCAGTAGGTAATGTACCATACAGATCCTTAAAATATATGTGGTCATCAGGTGTCTTAATTCACGTCTTTAACTATCCAATATTTATAATATACACATTACTTATTAGTATAATTATCTATAACTTGTAATTATTTGTTAGTCATTATCTACATACTAATAACAACCTCGACATATAAGCACTAGAGGCTCCCTTTCACATCCACACCATAATAAATGAAGTTTTCCAAAAAATCCATCTAACCTTTACAACACCAATTCACATCGAGAGACATCTACTCTTTGCACTCATTCATGGACACTTAAGCACCATACATTCATTGACATTGATACATTCATCCACACGCTCAATTATTCACACTGACGTTCATACACACTCTAATAATTAAATTTATTCTTATATGATTGATGTTCTTACTTGTGTTGAAGTCATCTTCTTTGTTTTACATGTTCCCCCTCTTAACAAGGTTCACTCATTATTCAACTTGTAAAATCTGAAACCCACCTAAACCACTTTCACCTTGATGTGCACTCAGATTTTGACATGTACAAGTAAAAAAAGAAGATTATTATGGATAAATGGCGAAACTACAATATTGTTAAGGTTGAACAACACAATTGAAAATCTTAAAACACAATAATTAACTATAATGGTTCTAAAAATTAGATCTTTAAAATCATATATCTTAATTTTTATTATCATTTGTTACGAAAATAAAACTAGAGCAAGACTATTCTACCCAAACTCGCTATTTATAAGAACCTAATAATGTGATTAATTGCGCAAATTGATCACAATTGTGCTAATTTGATTAAGTTCATAGTACAAAATCTTGGTTTTGTGTACAAAACCTTGATGTTGCACACAATCTGCTGTGAAGTACATTAGGGACAAACAAATTATTATGTATGATTGATGAAACTATAATATTGTTAAAATTGAACAATACCACTAAAAATCTTAAATCGTAATGAATATGTATAGTGGTTGTAATAGTTACATCTTCTTTAAAATGATATATGTTTTACAATTATTAGTAACAAAAATATCACCTCTTTAGGCACACCAAAAAGTGATGAATAACACCCTAAACAATTTTTATGGTAAATTGAGAAATAATATGAATATGCAAAACAAAATGCAATGCTTAAAGTAATAAAAAAAGAAGTAAGGAATCATGGCTGACATAGTAGTTCGAGATGTTCTAGCCAGCAATTTTGGCTTGGAGAAACCAGTTGATGTTGCCTCCTTTACCCACATGTTAGTGGTATAGATCTCCTTCGTTCAGTTTTACTCTTTCTTTCTTGTTATTAACTTTCTTATCTTTTTTTTTGTTTTTCTTTTCAGTTTATCAAAATCTTTTAAGGACTTTGGTCACATAAAAAACAGTTCTCACTAATATATTCCATGTGTGACAAGAGAATGTGGAAACTAGATTTTTTTGTTTTGTTTTGTTTTGTTTTATATTTTGAATAACATGTGCTGCAATAGTTTTAGATCTAGAAAACATTAGTAAGTAATGTGTAACTTTTTGAAAATTTCAGTTGGAGGGTGAAGTGGTAAACCCGGATGACAAGAAAGGATGGTTGCGATTTTTCAGGATCGCTGGAGGGTGAGTAGGTAAATTTTAATTATATTTTGAATATTTTCAATTTATTTCTAATGAAAATCTCAAAAGCCTCTCGCCTATCATTACTTCTCTTTCATTCTTTTTTTTTTCTCTCTCTATCTAGTCACTTAGTGTAGCTTAGTTACAGCAATTTCAGAAACTCATATTGGTTTTATATTGGTTTAGCAATTCGTTTAAGTATCATATTGGTTTTCATTTTCTTTAATTAATTCTTTACATTATTCTCTCTGATGTGTTATTGGCTTATTTTTCTGTTTTGACATGGAGCAATATCCACTAATTTTTTTATGCATTATTATTACTCTTGTTTTCCACCTTGACCTTATTAATAATGTGCAAACTGTGCTCATCATGTGTGTTCGTGTCCGGTTCTTTTTCCATCTTAATGTTTAAAAAGTTAATGCAATAATATACACATATTATAATTTTAAAATATAATTTAAATACTTTATACTCATAATTATAATATAGTATTTAAATTTATCTACTAATTTTTTCTAAGTTAAGACAGTTTATATGCTGGCTCAAGTACATATATATATGATTGCAGTGTGTTAGTTTTTCTCATTTGTCTTTTTGTTCTTTTACTCATCAAGCTTGAATGAATATTAATATCACTTTTTTTTTTTTTTTTAAATTCCCTAAAGAAATAGGATGCCTGTTTCAACTTTCGAACTTCTAGTTATATATTTTCAGCAAAGTTTTGTAATGTACGTTATTTGCCCTTGTTGGGCTGGACGACATATATGCATTAATGTTTTGTATAATTTTGGTGTTTAAAATTATTTATTTACTTTCACCATTTTAAAATAGTTATTTATAATAAAAATATTTATAAAATTACGCAGTGTGTGAATAAGTCCCTTCTCCGAGTTCGATGAACCCGAGAGAGAAAGCTAGTCACTCGTGATGTTGGCGTTGTCTTAGTGCTAATTGATAAGTTTGTTTTAGGTGAGTATTAATAAATGTGGGTAGAATGAATTTGATTTGGCTAAAATTTATTTTTGATTAAAAGTGTTTAAAGCATATATAAAAAGTAAATTTATTGTAAAATTCATATGAATTTGTCAAAATAAGGTAAAATAATAATTATTTTCTCACTTTTGTATTTATTAATAATTTTGTATTTTATTTTTAATCATTAATAAGTAAAATATGTTTGAGTAAAATTGAAAATCTATTTTTTTATTAATTTTCTTTACATTGGATGTATGCATATTGCAATAAAACTGATGAATTTGATCATTTTGATATCACCCATTTTAACCAGAAATCTTCATTTTTCTAAAATAACACCCGACACAATATGATGGTTGTAATTGCAACCTAACAATGGCCTTCAAAAAGGCTTAACATATGAACAGTTAAATGCACTAGACGATGAAAATAAAAATTTGCAAGTTCATAGTGAAAATATATAAAACATGTAAAGAAGATGCTAGTAACTTTGGTGATGCGAACCATGACTATATTTATTCTATGGAAGGAATGCTAGAGGCATATAATATAATGAAAATTCTAAAAAAGGACCGATTCAATAGGCCCAAAGCAAAAATTAAGAGTTATTTTTTTTACTTAAAAAAAAGAGTGATACATGAGACCTTTTAGTCAACATGTGTGACCTGTTTTAGTTTAAGAAATTAATAGCAAGTGTTGATAGGCTTAAAGTTCAAAAGCTTTAATTGCTTTATCGTGGATCCACTGTGTTCTTAAGCATATCCTCAACTAATGGATATGATGTCTAAACACAAGACAATGCAGATTGATTCTGTTGGTTCTTCAATGTCCAAGCATACAAATGATTTCTACTTAATTGGATTCTCATTATTCATGGATTGGAGTTGAGAAGGCACAACCATGGTGGAGAACTACAGAAATATAGAGATGAGTTAGCTTGCTTTGTTTCTCGCAAATCAATCAACCATATTGAGAATTGTGACCTTCCACCTACACAGAAGTATCTCAGAGGACAACCTTGTGCTGATATCAGTTATATCAAAATAAGAACATCATCTTTTGACTGGGAAGCCAATTCCAGCGCCTTTTCCAGTTTCAATGTTCAAGCAAAGAGAAGGTTAGAATCAGAATTGATGATTGGAAGCTGGGGCCTTCAAACAATAAAGGGAATTTAAATATTGATTGTGCAAATATTCAAGGTATTTTCCTCTTCACATTTGTTGGTTCACTTGGTTGCACTAGCTAGCACCTTATGTGGCTATAATTTACTCCCAAAATATTCACACAAATAAGTTCCAAATTGAGAAATGGGTGTGTTGTGGGAAATTAGTTAATAACATTGTTTTTTCTAGGGTCTCATGATGCTATATTTTTAATCTTGAAGCAAATTACACTAAGATCTGAAGTTTTTTGGGATTAATCATGACTCCATATATAGTCCATACTTTTTTTAACATTTTTAATGTTTAGAATAACTCTGTTAAAGGGTGCATGGTTTAAAATATTTCTTGGGTAATAAAAAGTGTCATTGTAATATATTTCAAACAATTAAGAAGAATTAGGAAGAGTTAGTGTGAGAATAAAAATGAGAGGAGTATCAGTGGCAAAACCTCAAAGTGTGTCAAATGTAATTTTTATTTTCCTGTGGTTGAGTGGATAGAACTGGTTTAAATTATGTAAGTTTTTTGAGGTTAAGAAGAATTTAGTGCATTATGCAGCATGTGATTTGCATGTGTCATGATTGGCACATGCATGTTGTTCAACAAATTACCACTAAAGTTTCGATATACGTTGACGTGGATATAATGGAATTACCACTAAAACTTCTACCAAAACAAAACAAAAAGACACAAAAGCTATTATTTATAGTTTTTGTTGTGATACGTTTCATGGAATCAACGCATCAACCCAAACATGTTTTTAATGATAAAATGATATCTTATACTGTATATATGACTAAGATGCAGGTATAATTCTATAAAGCATGTTGTACATGAGTATGGCTATGAGTATGGTGACTATATATCACCTAATAATCACTTTTTCTTCTTCTTCCAATTCCAATTAATGACACTTAACATTAAAAGTCCTTTTATTTACTTTTAAGAAAATAGTTACCCAAAGGAAACCAAATAAAAAAATTTTAAAAATGAATCACATAAATATTTATAAAGGTTGATTTGATGGTTAAAATTCGTAAATTTAAATTATTACTACTAAGTACTAACAAATTAATAATTGACGTTAATCTTTTGAAAAAAAATATTTTTCTTTACAACACTGGGGAACAAATCGATAATTTCAACTGAATGTAACTGTGCACAGCACATGCTGAGATGTTAGACAGAAAAAGAGAATGAAAGAATCTCATCAAAACAAAATGCCTACGATTAACAACTAAAAATGAAACAATATTTAAAGACAACAACAAAAAAAAAAAAAGGAAAGTAAAGCCAAGACAGATCAGATAATAATGTTGCTCTGTGCGGCCACCACCACCATTTCCCCTCCCTCTGCTGTTATTTAGCCAACTAAGCTCCTCTCAGACAACCCTTTTAAAGCACTCACTTGTGCCAACTGTACCTGTTATATAAGTTCATATTTAATAAATTATTGAAAAAAAAAACACAAAAAACAGAGAAAAGAATAATTCAAACTTCAAAGTACCGCCGATAACATGTTTTAGCAGATTTTTATATAACCCTCTTCGTTACAAACATATAATAAAAACGAAACATGACCTCATGTGAGTTATACAGAAGAATCAAGTTGCAAGTAAAATATTGAAATGACAATAGATATAACTATATGGTTAAAAGTATATTTACATGCATGTGTAGTGTTATTCAAAAAGAATTATAGAATCTTTCCTTACTCGTTCATTTTATTTGTTTCTTTAAAAGATAAATCACTCATTAAAATAATATAGATAAATTACTTTTAAACTTTCAATAAATAAATAAATAAACTAAGTAAAAGACGTGAAAAGAATGATATATAAATACACATGAACTAGCACACTATATAAAGAACTTGGATATTTTATAGGTTATATTAATCTGCGATCGTTAATCATTTGATAATTTTTAATTAAGTTCTTAAACTAATTTTTATTAAGTCTTTTATTTTTTAATCAAGCCTCTAATACCGTGACAAATTAGAAAATAAATACAAATTCTTAGACTCAGTTAAAAAAATTAAAAATTTAATAAAAATTCATGAATTTGCAGAATAATTAAACATTTAATTTTATATAATTTCTTAGATTTTAATTTGAGTTTTATGTTAATGCTGTGCAGTAAAAAGAAAAGGACATATTAGCATGTGACGCACCTGTGTGAGGAACCATAGACGATGGCTTGGACATGATGGTCATAGGGGCCCATGATGCCGTTGGATAAAAATTGTAAGCTGGTACACCTATGGTCTCCGTTGGATGATGATACTGATAAAGAGGGTACATTGGCATCAGTGTGTTGGCACCCACAATAGCATGCCTCGGGTACACATGCTGCCCATTCATGTAGGCCCCACCGCTACCATAGCACAGTTTCTGTCCCAGCAAAGCATCCCCAAAGACCAAAGTGTAGATTATTAGTTAAATAAATGGTAATAATTTACTTTCTATATAAAAAGACTTAATATACGTTTTTTTTTATACATAATATATTTCTTTCTTAATTTTTATTATTTGATTTTGATTTTAATTTTACTAATGATATTTTTAAACTTTTATTTTTAATAACTCTTGTTAATCTAAATTCTTTAAATACAAAAATATAACATTCGATTAACTTATCATATCATATTATCATTACTTAATCAATAATATTATATTATGTTAGATTGTCATATGATTATTTAAAGAATATCTGGAAATAAAATAACAATAAATATTTTTTAGACAGTAAACTAAAATAAGAGTATACTACATTTATGAAAAAAAATATTTAAACTTAAAAAACATTATTTTTAATTTTTTTCTGATAAATTCTTTTATTAGAACTGATGAACTAATGGACCAATTCAAACAAATTAAAAGTACCTTACCTGATTGTAATTGTAGTTTACGTCCGGCACAATGTAGGTAGGCGCATACCTGAATGAAAAGATTAGAAAATGAAGTATATAAGCTACTTCTATTAGTCTAATTGAGTAAACAAAAACAACAGCTTGAATTCATCACATGACATACCCATAGAAAGGAAGAGTGTGATTATGGAATGGCAGAGCAGCTGTTGTCCTCACTGGATAATAATATGGCTGCACGTGATGAATGGCTGGTGGACTTGATGCATTGTTCTTCACTACTCCACCGTTTGATCCTCCTGCGAATAGCATCACAGTGTTAGACCTTCATGATGTTCATAATCACCAAAAGGCCATTCATTATACTCAATTAATTAATCACTCAAGCAGTGTAGTTAAAAATGATTTTTCACATTAACTGAAAATGTTACAGTCCATATACAAATAGTTACTTAATTGATAGTAAGAATGATTTAGATAAAACAATTAATGACTTATGGATAAACTGACGTGAAGAAGTTGTTGCATAGTTCCGGTTTAGTAAATAATTTCGAGATAAAGTCTTGTATATGCAATTACTATTTAGAGGAAGAATCTTATCATCCATGATGAAATTAGTGATCATATGTACCGACCAGTTTATGAAAAAAAATTTAACGAAGAAAAAGTGTATAGTTTGTACTAAAGTAGCTAAAAAAGAAGATGAATTAATTTGAGTACCTTGTGGTTGTGGAGGTGGTGAAACATTGGAAGAAGACCTTGGGCGACGAGCACCTTGGCAAGCAAGATTGCAATTTGCTCGACGGCCATTGATAACGAGAGTTGCTGAATCCTCACAAGCCTTCTTGGCAGCCTCAGCCTCCTTGAAAGTCACCTTTTATGTATTAACCACAAAGATTACAACATTAATTGATTATTAGTATTTAGCTTCAATGAATATATAAATATATATATATATATATATATGAATCATGAATCAATTTATTTAAGTTGTATTAATTAATATGTGTATATATATATATATATAAATATATAAACTTACAAAGCCATAGCCTTTGGATTTGCCAGTGTGCTTATCGGAAATGATGACAGCTTCAAGGATCTCACCATACTTCTCAAAGTGGTCTTTGAGGGCATCCTTCGGAGTCTCCCAAGCTAAGCCCCCAACAAAAACCTTAGTCAGAGTGGTGTCTCCAAATTCTCCAACGTTGTTGCTCATCATCGTCTTGATATCACAACTATTCAGATCTTTGTTTCTACGAAAAAAATCTAACCTTATGAAGCTAGATAGCTAGCTAGGTGAGGTGAGTTGTGATGAATGTGAATACTGTGGTTGAGTGCACGTTAAGTTTGATTAAGAGAAATTGGAGGAAGGTAAGGAGTTAATTTTATAGGGAATAGAAAACGGAAGAGAGTGAGCTGGATGAGGAAAGAGAGTGAATAAAATAGTGAGATGAGAAGAGAATAGAAACTGAAGACAGAGGGGCAGACAGATAGACTCGTCATCAACGTGATCACACCTCAAATCTATGCCTCACTTCTCCTCATATAGGTAATGGGTGTGTTTTGTCTCTCTAATTCTGCACCATTCAGTGTAGCTAGCTAGCTGGACTTTGGAGTTAGAATATGCTTAAGACACATGCTAATACCACTTGTCCAGAGATAAAAAATAGGGCAACCCAATGGCCTCTACAAAGGAAAAATTGCTAAATAATCTAGACAACCACTAAGCAGGTCAGTTTTTTTAACTCAAAAAAAAAATTATAAATGTTTTTTTTAAGAAACATATGATAAAACACACCCATTACTTCTTAGAAAAAATAAAAATTACTTCTTTTAGAGAATTAAGATAAAACAAACTAGTCCCACATCTTTATTATTTCAGTCGATATTTATATTACATATATTTATATTTTTAATTTATAATAAATAAGTCAGTAAAAAAATTTACAATAAATAATTAGTAACGCTTGATTTTATATTATATAAAAATTAGTTGAAACTATAATAATATTGGATCATCAGATAATTTTCGGGTATATGTACATGATTTAACTTATATCTAGGTAGAGAAAATTTCTAATATTGGAACCCTTGACTTATAGGGAAACTATAGTTTTACTAGTGACAAGGATACTATCTTGTTGAGAATATAAAAAAAAATATATTTTTATGCCTTGCACACTAATTAATTTCTTTTGTGTGATAACAAATCACTGAAGTAAATATAGTTTTTCTTAACAAATATCAGATAATAGCCTTGTCACCGACGTGTATGTGAATGTCCCCAGTTTATGCCCTTTTAATATGAAAAACATAAGATTAAATATATAATTTCATATCAGAAAATCTTTTAAAGTCTATAATTTAATTCTTATAGGAGAAAGGAAAAAATGTGTGTACAAAAATTGTTTAAAGGAGTTTATTTAGAAAAAATAAATATTCTAATTCTTATATATATATATATATTTTTTTTTTAATTTACTCTTCTCTTTTTTCTTTATTTCTTTCTACTCTCTTTTTCTCTCACCTTATTGTTAATTTCTTTTAAGTAAAAAAAATAAAACTTATCAAACAATTTATACTTTATTTTCAGAATTAGTAAACTCACATTTTAGATTTAATTTTGAATTTGTGAGACATCATCATAATATTTTTCAGCTTTAAAAAATATCAAATAAATATCTAAACTTGAAATCTTCTAGAGTTGTTGGTTGAATTTAGTATCCTAATTGAAGACGAGGTGAATGTTCCACGACTTCAGATATGCAGAATTAAAGGCGTTGTGTCTATGAATTATGTCAGCAAATTGAGAAAGGACAACTAACTATATATTCAATTCAATGATTGCTGTCTCATCTCTATTACCAGGAATAAAGATGCAATGAAACGTGATATAGACCGTGGCCAGCTATTTTGATAAGAAATGTGAATCTCTTCTTGTGAGTATCCATAATCACCTTTTAATATTATGCATTTCTAACCCTCTAAATTAAACAATGTCTGTGCACTGATGGTGAATCATTCTAAACAAGTTATTCTTTCTTTAATCTTTGACTATTTAAATAATTGTTCACATTTTTATCAATAGTTAATCAAGTATTCCTCTTTATATATTGATAGAAATGTGAAAAAGACTATGGAGTACTTATCAATATCTTTAAATCAACACTAAGTCAGACTTCAATAATATTTCTATCAATTATTGGATGAGATTTTGTGGTAACAAATTTAATTTAAAATGAATATCAGAATATGAGATGATGTGGGATGCAAAAGGAACAATGTGAAGTAGTCATTTTCCATATTGAGTTTAACTTTCTACACCAGTTAATTTTCTAATACACCCAGTATACACAGTGTAATATCAATTTTGTCCTTCTCAAAATCCGTAAGTTGCATACCAACATACACCATTCAATTCTTACGGATCGTCAATCTATATGAGCCATACGGATTGCTGATCCGTATGAGTCATACGGATTGTCGATCTGTATAAGTCATACGAATTATTGATCCGTAAGAGTCCTATGGATTGTCAATCCATATGACTCATATGGATTGCTGATCCGTATGAATCATACGGATTGCCAATCCATATGAGTCATACGGATTGTTGATCCGTAAGAGTCCTATGGATTATCAATTCATATGACTCTTACGAATTATCGATCCATATGAGGGTAAAGTTGAAAATAAAAAAATATGTTAGGTGTATTAGAAAAAGTGCTGGTGTAGGAAGTTAAACTCTTCCTTCTTGACCCATGTTCTCTCACTAAAGCACTCACGACCCAATTTGATCTCAAGACTATGTTGTTCTTTTTCAGCCCAAAATCATTGCCAAGATGAGCTTTTAGGGTCCGATCTTAAGCCCACAAATTTAGTATGGCTCTCGGCTCAGTGTGCAGTAGCCATTGCCCATTAGGCCACCGATGTGACAGTGTTTTGACTTTTAAGTTTTAACACAGTATTTATTGATTGAAAAAAAATATATATTTAGTGATGAGGAAAACAAAATAATCCAGCTTTTTCCTTCCCAAATCTCAACTATATTAAAATTCAATCATTTCTATTGCACATTTAGAAAGTGAAATAAAAGAAGAAGAAAAAAGGGAAAAAAGTGAGATAATTTTATACATTGGTTAATTGGTAGAAAATTAAATATTGTTTTTTGTTTCGTTTTAATTGTATAGAAAGCAGAATAAAGAAAAATATATATCTATACATAAAATGATAAAATATTTCTGAACAAAAGAGAAGTGTACAAGAATCAGGATAAATTATAATTTTAAAACAACCTTCATCTTTCCTTCCGAATTTAGATTGATTGCTAAAACTTGTGGGTCTTATGCTACAGTGTTACATCCTAACCGGTTCTTTTAATTACTTAATAATTATTTTTTAAGATGCATAAAAAACTTGTGAATCTTCTATGTAGAGAATTTCAATATATAAATTGTTAATTATATACAAGTAAAATCACATATTTATAATATACACTCAGACAAGTAATTAAAATCACATGTATAATATTAGGAGTAGTTAATTTATTAAATCTTTGGCATGCTTTATAAATATAATAAGGAAAATATCATTCACAAATTTATATTGATGTAGTTTATATAATTTTTTTTTACTCATCATATTTGTGTGAAAATAATTAATCTATATCAAAAAACTTAACCATCTTTAATGATGTCTTTTCATAATTACATTTTTTTCATTCATAAAATTTGAATTCAAGACTTTACTTAAAAATATCAAGTATAGTATTAATGTGATCAATAATTTAATACTTAAATAACTTAAAATTAAGAATTAAGGACTTCCAAAAAAATCGACAAGATTAAATTTTATCAAAGAAATTAATTTTTTAACCCCTTTTAAGCATTGAACCGTGTGCGGTTGCACCTCCAAACAGCCCTTAGAACCACCATGTTCTCTACTAATACTACTTTGAGTCGATCAAAGGTACAAACACTCTACCTCTTTTTCCTTATATATCCTGATTCCTTAATAATTTCCTAATAGATAAAACTACAGTTATAGTGCTTACAATAACTTATTTGTCACCTTCCAACAAGTCCTGGAAAAATCCCTCTTACATGCATGAGCTTAATTTACTAAATCGATATATCTAGGTTCTCCCAACCCTTTTGCTTTCCTTTCTTTCAAAATGACATTGGATCAAGGGCTTGGCAAGAGAGATTCTCTTAAACTTAGTCTAGGAATTTCTTCTAGTGGAAATCTATAAATTCTGCAAGAGTTGAGCAATAATCACTGATGGAGGAGTTTTAAGGTCAACTTGATTTTTTTTTTTTTCACTTTTTGGTTTTAAATAGACCAAAGTACCCTTAGTATAACATATTTCTTCTTATTAAGAATATTTGTCATTTTATATGCATCTGTTACTTTCTATTAAACTAAACAAGAGAAAAATAATTAATAATCTTCTTTTCTTTCATTTTTAGTAAACAACTTGTAAAATTACCCTTTTTTTTACCTATTTTCTTTATCTCTTTTTCTTTTCAACCAATGATAACGCTAATTTGAAGAAGACTTATCAATTCCACCAAATGAGAGATATCAATTTGTTAACAAAATTTTTTTAACGATAAGCTTATAAATTACACAAGCTAATAGCTTGGATTTCCTAAAATTAGTGGTTAATGTGACTTTTTTGGATATTAAAACCCACTTTTAAAATAAATTTAAAAATTAGTTTTCTTATTAATGTTAAAGCTGATTAATAATTTTACGACACTTTTTTCTTATGACTCTATGGTTTGTAGATGTCTTTTTAAGTCATCAAAGTGTGGATTCAAATATGGTATCAACTCAACGATTAATAATTTTAAAGTATTTTTATTTGAAAAATTGTTTGTTAAAAAAAATGTTTGATAGTGTGTTTTTAAGTTTTGAGATTTAGAATTTATTTATTTATTTCCACCCGCTCTTTTGCTCATTCAAACTAGCTAATAGAAATGTTTTTCACCTTCTTGTTTATACTTATTCAAGCAACACGTTTTCTTTTTTATACTTTTATTTCTATCTTTCCTATTTTTCATCTTATAATTTGTTTTCTCATTATTTCACTTCTGGTCCAAATAGATCATAATAAAATAAAGTAGTTATAATGAAATTCCTTAACACAGATATGTTTGAACAATTAATTCCGATTGGAAAATGGAATCATATCTTCTAGATCAAGATCGCTATCACATTTTCCATCTTAATTTGACCAAGTTCAATTTGATGTGTAGTTAGAAAAAAAATCTAGAAACCAGCACCAAATCAATTATAGGTAAAAATTTGTCTCCTAAAAAGATCTTACTCAATATATTACACTTGGAATCCAAACTCTTGGGGACATCATCAAAAGCTGGAACCTGGAAGCCAGTCATCTAACTTCCACCAGAAATGAAGAGTCTACTTTGACTAGTTAGCTAACATCTACTGATTCTGATTTGCATATCTTCTCTCTCTCGGTGACTCACACATGAGCATATATAGGATAAGTAAACAAAAAGTATTCTAGATGACACTTTAGTTTTGAATGACACTTGAAAATGGATCATAAATGTAATCTCACAAAGTAACAATAGATTATATAAAGTCAGTAAACAAAGGAAAGTAAATCCAAAGGTATCAAACTTGAATTTTTTTCTCATTATATATAATGAGTTTAATTAACTTCTACACTGAGAATGTAATCAATCACAAATTATTTATGATATAACTTTCACTCAAGATAATTATAATAAAAATTACTAAATTTACCATACATAAACTTTATGATTGGATTATATGATTATGGTAAAAAGAGAAAGATATTTATATTTGATAAAAACTTATATTTTTCTTTTTTTTAGTATAGATCACAAGCATTTTTCATAAGAGACAATCTTGTTTGACTCACGTAAAACTATTTTGACTTGTGAATAACAATATAACTATATATTTAAAGTTTGAACTTGATATCACCAATTAAATTAGAACAATTTTGTGTTAGTTGATTCATATGTTTAATGATTATGTTTTCTCTCTTCACAAATATAAGATTGGTCAAGTGGATAAAGAAGAAAGGAAGGAAAGGTTATTAATTCAAATTTTTCAAACCAAGAATTCTAACAAAACTAACAAACTAAGTTTTGTTGATAATAAAAAAATAGTTTTATCTCTTCAACATGCCTAGCTAACAAAACAGAACGCAAGATTAAATCCAAACATATAAACATAATCAAAGATTCATCCCATTAACAAACTGTCATTAATAGATAAAAATCTCTCATCTAACAGCTGGCCATTTGCCTTAATAATTAGAAGTAAGAAAGAAAGAAAGATGTTGTTGGGACTTAGCAACGTGAGGCAAAGATAGAATCCAACAAAACCTCCAACCCACCTCAGATTTGAGGTAACCTTGCCGGGTGCGTGTTCCCGTGGCTGAACACTCCACTCAATGCTTTGTCTGGATTATTATAAACCAATGTCCCCTCTTTTCATTCTCACCTTTGCCACTTTTCTAATTAACCCCCCCTTGTTTTTGCACCCCACCAAGCTCCGAGTTACATCGGTAACACAAGTAGCACATTATTTTATTGCATCAACAAAAAAAATGTTACCAACACCCACGTTCATTCCCCCTTCACTTCATTGAAATTTAAACCCCTAAAGGCTGCAAATCCCTCAGTTTTCGAGCTTGCCCACGTTCACCTAATCACTTCCATTTTACTCCACCTAGTCAACCTTTGCTTAATGCCTTAGCTTATATATACATATTGTAGCCCCCACGTATAGTTCCTCAGGGTTGTAGCAAGCCTTTTTTTTTAGGGGTTCCCCTTTGAGAAAATAGAAGGCTCTTAATTGCTACCATTGCATTATATTCTATCATACCATATAAGCATCCATGGCTGAGTTTCAAAACTACAACAAGTGCAAGCAAGGAACTAAGGTTCCTGCAAAGAGAAAGGGACATGGGATTAGCAGCAAGTGTGCTTCTTTGGTGAAGGAGCAACGTGCTCGTCTCTATATCCTACGTCGATGTGCCACCATGCTACTTTGTTGGTATATTCAAGGAGATGATTGAGTTCACAAAAACCACTCTTGTTTTCACTCTCTTTTTGGTCTTCTTTAGCTATATGTGTAATATATGTCATAAAGTTTACCATCTTCTAAAGTGGTGACATCTTTGTTTGAAGGAAGCTCCTTGCCATGCATGGTCTGCCAGTACAGTTGGGTTGGGCTTCACTGTGTGTTTGCCATTTTAGTCTCCTTTTTTCCTTCTTTTTTTTTTTACCCATTTGGAAAAGCCCAATGGGTTTTTATGGGGAAAGGAGAGTTTTATGGACACCCTCAGTGCTGCTTTTTCCACAATATGAAGATGGCAAGGAGTTGATGATTAACTAAACGTCCTTTAGCTGATGCTAGAATATATAATTGGAATGTAGTCCTAGTACATCAGCCTTTTTCACTTATACCAAGCCCCTTTTTCCTGTATTACATATACTGCTCTTTGACTAATGACATTATGACTTAATAACTAGCACTTGGTACCTCTGCTAGCTGGAAAAATACATAAGGGAAACTCAAATGTTGTATGTTACATAGAAGACAAGTTGTAAAATCCCAAACCGTTATTCATAATAAAGTTGCTTCATCTTGAGAAATATTATAATGGCTAGTTCATGTGAATATGGGGGATAGAGTTAGGGCTGGGGTCAAGCATTTTGTCCAAAGATTCTTAGTGTATGTTTGGATTAAAGTTTACAAACATAAATTTGGATCACATTAACTTAAGTTTACAAACTGAGTTTCCAAAAACAGCTCAAGACTTATTTCTACAAAACTGAGTTTTCAAGCAAAATTTTCATGTGTAAACCTATTCTATAGGATAATCAAACATATCATCAAAATGAATTTACTTTCCAAACTAAGATTGGAACTCCTTAAATCGAAAACCAAACATAGACTAGCTAATTCAAGTTATTATTTGGGTTGAGTGAATCTACTTAAGGGGACAAAGGCTTATCTGGAGGCATCATGGAATGTTTGACGAAAGGTTGATTTGACAACACAAATGTATTGGCACTAGCTAGTCTAGATTTGCATTATATTGCCTGGCCCTGCAAGGACAAGCATATCTCTTGATCCATGTTCTTTGTTATTGCAATTTCGTAACATAAGATCTTAGGTGCAACATCCCAACCAAGCATGAACTAGTTAGTTGCTTCTAAAATAAGCATGTGGATCTCATTTTTAATTAGGAAAATGCTACTACTATTACGAATCTCTCGTATGCTCTTTTTGCTTCAACATTTTCAGAATGGCCCAGATGAGTCCTTCACCGTGAAAGGTTTGTGAAGATAAAGTCTTTGCCATTATAATTAGTCTTTTAATAAGTCAGCAAAATTGGTCAACGAAATCCTCATGTGTTACACTATGTTCACTATCAAGTATCAAAAGTTGATTCTTATAATTGTTCTACACTTGCAGCACTATGTAATGATCTTTTGTAAAAAGAATTTAGTGGATTGAAAGAGAAAGAAATGCATGTTTCTCGTGTGTATTATTTGGATAAAACAAATTACAAATTTCAAATCTCAGAAAATATCATACAAAAAAATCACAAGGGAAGGGAAGCTGGAAAAAAAAAAAAGGAAACTAAAGGAGAA
Organism: Glycine tomentella; assembly: GCA_007407185.1. NCBI lineage: Eukaryota > Viridiplantae > Streptophyta > Magnoliopsida > Fabales > Fabaceae > Glycine > Glycine tomentella. The sequence continues at coordinate 81,716 of PYAF01001402.1, read as the reverse complement.
GCAAAATTTCTCAGAGATGGAAAACTATCAGATAAAAGAAAAGGTTCTATCAATTTTTGGTTTTCCACATATATCATCCTTCAAAAATAACCTTGTTCGAGACATGATCGAGTACTAAATGTACACATCTCTCCCAGTAAAGCATACTGCTTCATTCCCTTCGACAACTTTTTTCATATTCGGTTACTCCTCCTTAGCTTACATGCATCATTTGCCTCTTTCTCCTCATGTTTTTAAATCTATTCTAGTTTAATTATCACACTATATTGATTCATATGTGTTTGACTTGGCAAAAAAACAGACGAATAACAAAACCCATATGCATAGGTGGTAATATTTTTTAAAGAGATCACATTAATTTTGTTATTAAAACCAATCATGCTCGAATGCTCGAACCAAGTAAGATTTCTATCTATAACAAAACTATCAAGGTGGTTTTTAACACGTATCTCATCCGAAATAGATCTTCTCCAGTTTTTCAAAACTGGATAAATCCTTAACCCTTCCTTTATTTTAATATTTAATAATTTTAACATGTAATGAATGGGTTAGATTTATTCTATTGTACACAGTACACTCCAGTTTTTATACTCGGTGCCCTATCTCAACTAAGATGATAATTGAAAAGTTTGGTAAAAAAAACTGTATAAAAAGCCTCAAACAATTGCTTTTAAAACTATACCGATTAATTGGTAGTAGCATTAATTCATGTTTTGAAGGTTTTAATGTAGCTAAATAGTAAATAGTAGTTAAAACAATGTGTGCGCGGGCGTATCAATCAAAAGATGATGAATCATTGTATATAATGCATATATTAATAGGTGTATAAGATTAAATTCCATGTAAGCAATCAAGTGGGATTTTTTTTTGGGTGAGGAATCAAGTAGGATTAGTGTAAGATTTAACATGAGGCATATAATACTTAATAGATCCACATAATTTTTGTTATGACATAGTTTAGCAACTGAAAGTTGTCTCATTTCAATACAGCGAACATGCCACATACCTGAGGCTATTATTACAGCTCAGGCTTATCACGGCTATACAATACACGTCTTAGCTACATATAATACAATATGATACATTAATACTTATAGGCTGTTAATATTTGCATCCGTATCTCGATTCCTTCTATTACATTATTTTATGATGGATAGCTAATATAGTTGAGATTCCTTGTTACTGATACGAAAGACAAGGCAGTATTAAAAAATAAATAAACAAAATGAAAATAGGCATTGAAAGTAAATGACTGCTATGTAAACTTAGAGCAAATTCCGGAAATAACAAGAGTTCAGACTTCAGAGGAAATCTTAACAGTAATAGAATAACTCAACTCACAAAATCATGTTATACTTGATGTTCCGTATGATCATGGCCATGCCATGAATAATTTAAAGAAGAGTTTCAAGCTACCAAGTAAACATACAAAAGCATCAACATATGTTTAATTACATCATGTTGATAGTAATTACCTTCTTGAACATCTAATTGGATCTACAAATTATCATTTAAAAAAAAAGTGAGTGTAAAACCTGAATGATATCACACTGACAGGAATTTCATCTCTATTTGTCAATCCAATCCTTGAATAGCAACATCATGTAAAGAGGAACATTCACTGCTGCAATGACAGTAAGCATTCGCAGTGTGCGTATCAATCTCTGGACTATAATTTTTGTCTTTGATTTGCCCATTCTGGGAGGCATTCTTGCTACAGGATCAAGACCAATGCCTGAAGCCATATCCACATTCACAGAGAGATCTCCTTCCTGAGCAGTATTTTTTCTAGCCGTTGCTCGCATCACAATGTTACCCCTGACAGCAGATAAAAAAACATAAGGAAGATGCTAAAGTTTTGTCCTCAGTGTGTAAGCGAGATAGGAATAATTAAGTTTCACGATAAATCAAACATAATACTTCTACAGGATTGAACTGCCACATATATGAAAATCAAAGTTTACCTTTCCCCTAAATTCTGGTCATTTGAATTTACAGTAGATGCATTCAAGGGTTTCTTTACAAGATGCATTGTTCCTTCTGCATCCCACATCATCTCATAATCATAGTTAGCGTCCTCATCCTTTGCTTTCGTTTCGCTTATAGAAAAGATCCAAGCTATTAGTTGTTTGCAATAGCCAAATAAGCTGCAACACTGATGCCAGAAACTCGTGCCACTTGTTGGCCAAAATAGGGCGGCAAGAAGGGTCAGAATAAATAGCATAATATACCTGACAATTACAATGCAATAGAACTCATTAAGAAAAGGCTGACTTAAAAGATCAGGTGAAAGTTATATTCACGTCACTTCATACCTACCATATGTAAATGTGTGTTTGCATTGGAAGGTAACATAGATGAGTCAACAAAGCCTCTTTAGGAATGGAAGCATTTGGATGAGTTGAGTTAACAACTGATAACAGCATGAAAGAAGGATACAAGTTTCCTTGTTGCCAACTTATAGTACCTAGGGTGTGCTGCACACTACTGTCAGTTAAATTTGTCCAAACACTCAAGGAGACTGTTTAGGCAAGATCAGGTTTTTACCTCGTTTACAGGCCCAGATTTTGATTGATGACTGACAGTGCACTGATCGTGATCATGACCAGATAAAATAAGCTTCTGTCAAAACCAAAACTATTAATTCAGAAAGCAGTTACCCTCACTATAGTCTCAGCTCTCAATTCCCCTATGTTCTCACTCATCCTAAAACCAAGTAAATTAAACAGCAAATTGTCAGCAAATCCATCATAGATTCCCCCCGCATCCATATCAGGTTAGAATAGAAATGCACCACAGTCCAGAGAGTAGATGACTCACAGGTTTGATTGTATCCAGTAAGTACTTTGATGACTTCTCAGAAACATAATTTTGATACCTGGATGAAACAAAAATGAAACCAAACCTCAGCATCTATGAGCTACTTGCTCATCATTCATGCAACTTTCATGTTATTCACATGGTTTGAAAGATGAGTAACTTACGATATATCATTAGTATTGCCATTTAGATAGTGACGTATCCTCTGAAAATTAAAGAAATATTTGTTAATGTTTCAAGAATGGAAGGTAAGAAAACATTTAGATTTCAGACACAACCCACTGCACCACACTATTGTGATGGCCAATGCCATACTACATACAATATGCTTACTTACTATAGATTCATTTCAAGAAACTGAATTAATATTTACCTGATTGATAATTGGGGAACTACGATCAGGACCACAGTACGTATCATCACGTCGATATAAAGGGATATGTGTCAATAAGACTCTTGGATGAACCACGTCATCTAGTAAAGCACAAAAGAAATAAGGATTACAATATGACACATTATTCAACCTAACAATGAACTATATTCATAGCCGAGTTCATACCAGCAGAGATATTCTTCACAAAATCCCAAGTTTGAGAAGTCAGATGATTTTGTGGGTGTCCTGTAGAAAACATAATTAGTTCAGCATTTTCAATTTTATCAAAATTCCCCAAGCAGCAACATGTATATATAGCATATGATTGAAATTTACACTTTCATTTATATAAATTAGGTTAGATATTTAAATAGTTAACTATAATTGCTGGCTTAAGAAATAATCTTTTGCCAAAGAATGAAACAAATAATCCATAAAGAAAGCCTCATCCAAATGGAGAAACAGTCATTGTTAAAAGGCATGAAGGAGGAATAAGTTCCATGCGAAACATGGTAGCAACCAAATACAAAAGCAACTTTCCAACAGGTAAAACTGTGTGTGTGTGAGAGAGAGAGAGAGAGAGAATGGTTTGATCAAATGAAAAAACTTGAAAGTCAGATAAATAAGGATTACATATTGCGCTGAAATGATACAAGTGTGATGACTTGGTAAAATAAAATAGAGTACGGGCAATTACAGCAGCACTACTTAAGAAACATGACAGATTTATAAGGCGAATCCCATACCATCCAGAGTTTGTGCATCAACGGCAATAAAATCCACTTTGCCAACCGTAAATCTATAGTTCCTAATCCCAAATGTTTCCTCATAGCGTCGGATAACCTATACTCATGCAATGATAAAAAAAAAAAAAGTTAAGAGCAAAGGAACCAAAGGAGAGAAAACAATTAATAGAAAGTGCAAAACTATTGAACATGTTCATCAAATTTTATAAATTAGATTGTGAATTATGTAAAATTGAACTGAAAAACTTGAGTAGCACTTTATAAAGTATTCTGAAAAATTTTAAGATGTGATTTAAAGCTTGTTTTATATGAATCACAATGAAAAAGACATATCTGAGATATTTTAATGCCAAATGTCATTTTACAGTTGTCAAAATCAATTATCAGGCAACTTAAAAGAATTTCTGTGACATCCACAACCAACAAAAGATAAATGTGTTTCATTGTTACAATGAAAATCTGTCATGTTTTGTTTACATTCATCTTCTAATATCAATAATATAAGTGTCAAGGAGATTAGTTTATACAAAATCTCATTGCACCCATCAGCAATCTGTATATGTCATCAATAAGTCCAAATTTTAAAATGGGAAAAGATTATACTGACTTCCTAAAGTTTAGCTCATTTGCAAATAGATACCTTGAACTTTGTTTTTGTCCCAACTATTTCTTAAACGTCTAGTATTAACCTTCCATTAACTCACTGACGGACAACTCATCTTAACCCTTCATTGAAATTAAATCTAAACTGTTCAGTTTTTTACTATTATTTTTAAAACATTTTCCTGATTTTTATCTCTCTGCAGTCTAAAAAATAACTAAAAAAGAAAGACTTTAAAGACCAAATGCACAACTCCATGTCATCTTTTTCTCCTCTTCCATTCTCCCAAAGTCACGTTTCATTCTCTAAAAACCTTTCTAATAGAAACAAATTAAGGTAAGTCCAAATGCTTGAATCTCTTCCCATGCTTCATATATTAATGAGAACTTGTGCATCTTTGGGTATCCTGAGGATACAGATCTCTAACTCAGCCACTGATTTGTGGATTCCTTTGGGGGCTACTAGCTAAGAGCAATCTAAGGATTTCTTTTACAACAGTATGTAGGTTAGGGAGCTAAGCAATATCTGAATCTTTAGGTTCTCCATATTTCTCTGGATTCTGTAGCAACTCTGCCATAACCAATTATACTGTGGCTGGTGTTGCATCTATCACAACAATAACTGAGTCTTGCCATAAAATGATAGACAAGGAGACGTGTTAAGTAACAGTAGTTGATACTAGTGAGTTAACAGAAAATTAATAGAACGGTCTATTGCATTAATATTTAATAAAAAAGTTAAAGAAATAATTGGGATGAAATAAAGTTCAAGGCATATATTTGCAAACGAGCTAAAGTTTAAGGGGTCTATGTACTCTTTTCCCTTTTAATATCAACAATCCTTAGGCACAACAACGTAATTTCTCATCCATCTTGAGACCAATGTAACCATGACTACAATCTCAAATGTCTTTGGGCATTTGACTCCCTTATAGCTATATATCATACATGGAAATACACGCAACCTTATACTTATTGGACCTTGGGCATCAAAAGTTGAGCTATAGCATGTTGAAATACCTCTGGCTTTAGAGAATGAAGACTTGCATACCCAATATCATGGTTTCCCGGAATGTAGTAAACTGGCATGTCTGTGTATTTTCCTTGTGCATTCAAACCAAAGATATGTTTGAAGCGATTGAAAGACTCCTGCCATCTGTCCATCCAAAAGATTGCAAAAGAATTTCATAATAGGAAATTTGAGTGAACATGCTGAAAATACAACAGAAGGAAACACTCTTTAAAGATAGATGAGCTCCCTAGCATACAATCGTGTAAAAAAAAGTTGACTACAGCAATCTAGGCTGTATTTTTCTATTTTTTCCTGTTTTTAACAATTATGGAAATTTAAGCTAAATATGTAATTAATGACTAAAGGATTCACGATAAGTCAGAGTAAGACTGAGTATATGAAATGAGTTCTCGTTGGTAAGCGATGGTGATCAAGACCCCATGCATTTACTTGGTCAAGAGATATCCAAGAAAGATGCTTTTACATACTTGGGATCAATTTTGTAAAAAAGAGGAGAGATTGATGAGGATGTAAATCATAGAATCAGAGCAGGGTGGATTAAATGGCAGAGTGCATCTAGGTTTTTGTGTGATTGCAAAATTCCCCTTAAGCTAAAAGTAAAATTCTATAGAACAGTTGTAAAACCTGCAATGTTATATGGAGTTGAATGTTAGCCAACACATAGGCAACATGAGCATAAAATAGGGGTAGCAGAAATAAGGATGTTAAGGTGGATGTGTGGTTATACGAAGATGGATAAAATAAGAAATGAAGATATTCAACGAAGGGTAGCAGTAGTACTGGTGAGTGAAAAGATGAGAGAGCATAGATTGAGGTGATTTGGGCACGTAATGAGACGGCCCCTGGATGCTTCCGTAAGAACAAGAGTTTGTTACCAAGAGCCCAAAATAAAGAGGTACAGGTAGACCGAAACTTACATGGGGAAAGGTAATTAAACAAGACTTAATGGATTGAGATATAGATTGGCGGAAGGTGTGCCTTAAGACGAAATAAAGAAAAACTATAAGTTTGGTGAAGAACTAGACTAGTTATTATCTCTATGTTCTAGACGGTCCCTTTTTAGTTTTTTTCCTCTTCATTTTCCCCCTCCTTCTTTCACCCTTCTTTTCTTTTATCTAATTTTCTTTTCTTTTGTCTTATTTCCTCTTTTTCTTCCCCTCCTTTTATTTTCAACTTTCTCGTATCTATCATTGAATTCATCTACCACCGACCCCAATTAACTTGGGTTAAAAGTACTATTGATGTAATTGATGACTAAATAATCAATCGAAAATTGAAATAAAGGTTTCAGAAAACATAAGGGTTAAAACTTAACATTTAGCACCAAAGAATCATTTGATGATTGCGTTTCAGCATAATGCTCAAGTTTTGTACCAAAGACTAGTGTTGTATCCAAAATTTTCAGTTTATTCAGTCAGATGATTTGTTAGGAGTTCCTAAAAACATAAGGAGGAACTAGAAAGGACTCTTTTTTCACTTTTGATCCTTTTGTCCAAAAAATCTTCCTCAAAACCAAATAAAATAAAAAAGAAGAATCGACATCCAAGTTCCAACCCAAAAAATGTTACCATTTCTTTGGTTATGTTGTTTGCTGAAGTGAAAGATGTATATTGAGTTCCAAATCCTAGGTGGAAAAGGCTAATGGGAAAATTTTATACATGGCATAATAGTTAACATTAAAACTAACCATAAACTTGTAAAAAGCTAAATTAACAAGTAGAAATATTTATTTTCAGGACTTACTCTTCATCTGATAAATAAGGACCTCCATCAAAGTAATCACCTAAAAGTAATATGACATCAGGTTTGAAAGGCAGGACAGATGCAAAGAACGATCTACGCATGTTTAAATCAGTGTAGAATTCCACAAATTCCAGTGCAAGTGATTTTGCAGGAAGACGGAGAGAAGTTTTATCCATGAGCTGTTGTGTTTAAATAAAAAATAAATTAAATAATGAGAGTGATGCACATCCAGAGAAACATACATTGATATAGAACTGCATAGTATATGCAATGCAGGTATATTTTTCACAAACATATGTATGCCCATAACCACAAGAGAAGATATATTCACCTGTGGATCTGCGATAACAGCAACTTTAACATAATCAGCTTGATAATTCCCACTGTCTGTTTGAACCTGCTAAAATCAGAAAATCAGCTCAGCTATGCTTTTTATTATGTTTAGTATATGAAATTGTTATTATAATGTAGACATTTTAAAATATTCTGTAGAAGAAACAATCACGCTGGCTTAGATTCCATTCACCTTTTCAGCTATAGCAGCTAGGAATCATCATACATTCAAACTTTTCAACATTCAACAAAACTCCAACAACAACAAAAATTACCAACCAAAAAAATTTTACAGATCCAGCATATAAGCTCCCCACATTCCTTGGTAGAAACTAAAAACATTATCTTTGAATTTGAATATACCAACCTACCATACTGCCTTAAATTTCATAATTCAAACAAAACCTATAACTATTGTTATAATTATGATTTTTTAAGATACAGCTTCAATGTTCACGAACTCTCCACCCCATAAACAAAATCCAACAAAGATAAGAGATTTCTTCTAGTTCTGGTAGTGAAGTGCAGAGAATGCAAAATATTGAGACTGATCCAGAAATGAAAACAGTGAAAAGATGAAGACTTTATAGTTACCGTTGAAGAAGAAGAGGTGCGGAGAAGATGGGGCCAGGAACAGGTGAAGATGGGTGGAACCCAGTAAGCGAACATCTCACCATAGAGAAGGGTTAGTGCCCAAAAGAGGCACAGCAACAGAGTTAACTCGTGTTGCTTCATCACCGATGCTGAAACGAATCAAGTCAATGATTCATTGCTTCACTCATCTTAAACTACACTCTATCAGATTCTGCATAAGAAAAAAAAAAACACTATCAGATTATGCTACCACTTCGATCATCGTTTTATTTATTATTTTTTGGGCTTTTGTATGACATTTTTATGATTTTTTTTTTTGGAGTCCTTATTATTAGTTATTACTATTAGAAAAGATATTAGTAGTAAAAAAAGAAAAGAATAAATATTTTAAAAATTGTTATGTATTAGAAAAATGTACGAAGTAAGAAAGAAAGAAGAAAATTATTTTTAACTAAGAAATTTTTTGCTTTACTGGGGACCCAAAGGGCCAGAATATTTTTTCTTATAAATAATGATAAAATGAAAAATAAAATATTTGTCTCTTTATCTACTATTTCTTAATTATACGAAAAAGAAAAAAATAGAGTAAGTATCATAAAATATATTTTTTTAAATTTTTTTCTTGAGTATCCCAAATAATGAAAGATGCATAATATCTTTTTTCATTTTAGGGAGCTTGTTTGTGACTTGGATTCTAAAGTAGCACTTTATCTAATTTTAATTTTTTTTATTTTGTTCAGCAATTTTTTAATTCTAATATTTAATTTTAATTTAGTTTTAGTTTCACTTTTTATCTATTATATTTCATAATTATTTTGTTTTGTTATATATTAAATTTTAAAAATTTTATTTTACTTCTTTATGTTTTTAAAATTTATTTTTTGTTAACTTTAAAATTTTTAAAAAAGACAAAAATGATACATTTTGAAAATATAAAGGATCAAAATGAAATTTTTAAAAATTAATGTACAAAGTGAAGCAATTGTGAAATATAACGGATCAAAATTAACATTAAATTTTTTAAAATAATTAACTTTATGAAGTAGTGGCTAAAAACTTCCATTTTTTATTTTATTTTAAAAATAAACAACTAAAAAGTTATCATTTCCTACAACCTCTTCAAGATTTGAGAAAGTAAAAAATGTAACATCATACATATTGATATATATTAACACATAATTTCGTTGGAATCATTGAAAATTTTTATACTCATTAGAAAACTAAAACATTTCATATAACTCTGCGGTTGGAAACATAAGTAAGAGAGATCGAAGTAAGAATTATCTTCGATGAAAGACAAAAACATGACCCTTATTCATAAATTAACTCGAATCTGAACGAGGAAGTTACAATGTGACTCTTTGTGAGGTATCCAAGCAAAACCTACACTGTCGCACATAGTTGGGTCTCGCAAGTAGAGGATTTACTATCCAACATCTACAACCAAGCCAGGCGAAGACGAGCAACACAAAAAGGGGTCGAACGGTGTGTTTTCATTGAAGGATGATTATGATCGGCCCAACTAATCAAACCTCATCCACAATTGAGCGTTGTCGGTTTTCTTCTTCGAGTTGTTGCTAGCGGCAACGATGAGACAATTGTTGTCATTAGGCGAGGTGGTAATTCTGCCTGCGTAGGGAGGTTGCGGAAGAGATGAAAGTGGGGGTGGAACAACAATCTTTTTGGGTTGGCGGTGAGAGGTAAAATGACGAAAGGAGAAGAAATTCTTATTCATTGTTATTGAGAATAATTGGTAAATTAAATTATTATCATTATTAAATGCTTAAATTGGTTGAAGAGAATAATAATACAAGAGTAAGAGTGTATATATTATTATTTGTGATTCTAGATCCATTTTTTTTAATTTTTTAAATAAAAAAGACAATAATAGTTTTTAGCCACCACAATATTAAAACTATTTTAAAATTTAAAACACTAATAGATACTAATATTTCTAATAAAAATTGAAAAAAGTTAAAATGATACATTTTGAAAACATAAAAAACGAAAATAAAATTTTTAAAACATAATATATCAAAATAAAATAATTATGAAACATAATATACTAAAAGTAACATTAAAAAACTTTTAAATTTAAAAATTAACAAAACATTAGCATTTCTAACAGAAATTTATAAAAATAAATAAAATAATACATTTCATTTCAGTAACATAAAAAAGCATAATAAAAATTTCAAAACTTAATATACTAAAACAAAATAATTACCAAATATAATGCAACATCGGCGTTAAGCCTTTAATTTAAGTGGTGATCACGTCTTTTATCCTCATAAACCGCTAATAGATAAAATAAAACATTAAAATCTAGGGATACGTTAATTGTCACCAAATTTTGTAAAATGACGTTTTTTTTTGTAAGACGAATATTTTATAATTTAATCATCAGACTCAAGTTGTTTTTTGTAAAGTTTTTAATTTTTTTATTAAATTAAAAAAATTGTATATAGCCTTAAAATTAATTGGTATTTTATTAGATTATTTTTTACATATGAGTAAGTCTTTAATAAAAATAATATATTCATGAATGTCAAAATTAATTAAAATTTAGTATAAAGATTATTAAAAGTATCAATTGATCATATCTCAAAAGATTTTTTTTTTTTACCTATCATGGTTAAATGATCTATTTTGATTCTTTTTTAATTTATTCTTTATTTTTTAAAAGTTTAATTTGGTTATTTATTTATTTTATTTTATTTAGTCTTTTATCTTTAAAAAAGTATTTAAT
>PYAF01001402.1:57330-70625 GCA_007407185.1 Glycine tomentella | reverse complement strand
TGTTCTCCCTTTTTTCTTCACTTTATTTTTAACAAAGAATGTTTATTATGAAATAATTAACAACGTCAATTTTAAATAAATCAAAAAATTAAACTGAAAAAAAAAGATAAATGAGCAAAATAATTTTAAAAAAAAAAATTAATGACTAACTGAAGAAAAAATAAGATAAAGATCAAATTTAACTTTTTAAAAAATAAAAATTAAATTAAACAAAAATAAGATAAAAAATTAAATAGATGATTTTGAAAAAAAAAATAATGTTATTTTTTTAATGCCGACAAGGTTTTGAAACGTGAAACCTATATATTTGTAATATTTATGTGATGGTGTTCTAGAAGAAATATACGGGTTTTCTGCTAAAGGTAGAGGAAAAAATAATATTTTTTAATTATTCCAGAAAAGAGTTTGAAAACGTATGTATAAGAAGAAAAAGCTCTCACAAACAGGAAGGAAATAAATATCAAATATCTATTTTGTACATATGACTTATTTTAACATGCTTTTAGGTAGAGAGAAATAGCGATTTTGATAATAAAAAAAAATCTATTGTCTAATTCAGAAGTTTGGAGAAGAGAAAATGAAAAATGAAAGAGTAAAAATTAGTCACTTCTAATATTACTAACTTTTTATATTTTATTTCATTTTTTTCCTCTTCATTAAATCATGTCTTCGGTTAAGTTTTTTGTTTCACTTTAATTAAAGAATTAAAATGAATGATAAGATGATTTTGATGGATGAATAAAATAAATATCCTCAAAATACATGGAGTAAGTTGAGAAAGGCATTTATTGGAAGTTAGTGGATTGAAGTTTAAGGATTTATGGTCTTTTAATTAGAAATAGTTGTAAAGATGATGTTATTATGATTTTATTGTTGAAAATTTTGATTGATTATTTTTAAGAATTTTTTTAATTATTTTTTATTCATAAATATTTAAATTTGAGATTTCACTTAAAAGATCTAAGTTTAAAGGACATGTTTTATATTGGATTGATTCATATATTTTCATTCCTTCGTACTTTACACACTTCCAAATAGTGAAAGGATTGACAATTACCATTCCTTGAATGGTTCCGTCCGTTTTCAATAAAAACAAACAAAATGAAAGACGTGTTATCTAAATTCTTTATTCATGCACGCATTTACATTCTTTGGTTAAGGTTTAAACTGCTCATAAGGGAGTGGAGGCCACTCGTTTTGGTACTGGTTAGCATGGGATCATATACTCTATTAATTAAAAGTTGTATAAGGCTGAGTGTGAGGGAGAAACATGTTATACATAATGTCATCTAAGAGTGATTGGGGTGTGACATATTTGATGTTTTATGTGTTAAGAAGTCCTATATCATCTGTCTCAAAATTTTTGGGATTCATCTTATATATATATGTTGGACAATTTCATGCAATGCCAATTAGTTTTAAACTGAAATTTAAGATGACATCAGAACGTATAGTCCACCTTGTATGGCACTTAGTGTCAATTGGTTTTAACCTAAAATCTAACACTATATGTCATACATATGGTTAGAGTTTTATTGTGGAAACTGTAACATGATCTCCTAACTAGAAGGTCTAATTCGACAAGTTCACATGGAAGCTAGGTGCTACTACAAAGAGTGGTGAGGGATGGAATGAAAGGAGTGATCGACCATGATATTGAGGGTGAAATTTTTTCTAAAGAAGAGAGATAAACCTGACGGGGTGTGTTCAATTACACCTGCATAAGTCAGGTGTTACATGTGAATATCCTCCAAGATACTTCTGGGTCAAACACATTACACTTCAGTACGTGTTTGTTTTACAATTTAAGGTGTGTTTGGAAACACTTTTAGCCCACATTGAACGGAAAAAACACACGTTCCAATGCAAAAATGTCAAAGCAACTGCCCAGTTGCTTCTCTGTTGCATCCGGTCTGATGCCCACGCAAAGACACACTTGATTTTAGCTATTCAACTAGCTTCTTGGAGATCTCTCTAGAGAGGAATGCTCATAAGCAAGAAAAATGATTGATCTTTAACTATTTAACTACTTGTGCCAACCATCCGCATTGGCTGACAGATTATACATTCAAACAGTTTTAATCCTTCAATAATTTTCTTTGTTTTTTAAGTACATACCCAGTCCTTTAAAAAGTAAATGTGTTCCAAATTTGGTTGATGAAAATAACAGTAATGACTCCAATTTGTCCCTGAGAATATTAACTGAAATAGATAAATATTAAGATGTCCCACATTTATAATCTTTTTTTTTTTACAACCCACATTTATAATCTTAAAAGACAGTTTGGTAATGGAAAAAAAAAAAAGACGGTTTGGTGATTTTCTTTTCTTTAGAATTAAATTAGGTGGGATGATTTTTTCAAAGATTGAATTTGGAATTTACTGTTTCAAGTTTCAACACATGATTCCAAATTTGAATGTTAACTATTCAACTATTGAGATTGTAATAAGGTATAGTATGTGTACTACAAATAACGCTGAAATCTGCCCTTGATGTTCCTATTAATGATTAGTATAAACCAAATTCCAGTTATCCGTACTTATCAAGAGAAGCTTGCTTGAGGTTGGTTTCTGTTGACATTTGAAAGATGGAATAGTAACCAAGAAGCCAATATGGTCTGCTACACCTATTCATTCCTTTTTTTTGGATATGATTTGATGCACTTAGGGTTATTTTATTGTTTGATTCTGCCCTTAGTTAATATATGGTTAATTTCAAATATCATGCACAGCCATTACGTGTTCACTGCCCCACCACTGAAAATGAACCTCACGTTTAATGGGCAAGAAAGACTTTCTAGTTTCTACCGAAAACAGCCAAAAAGATGGATATAGAGTCAACAAATAATCATGAGAAATGTACATTAATGTTACATCTCCAATAAGCTTCCAACATGTTCCTCTGTTGAGTGTTATAATACATCCCTCTAAATAATACATATCCAGTAAATAATATATCAAATTGTTGATTGTGCTACTACCGTTGGGCCACTCATATCTTCAGTGATTGCGTGCACTTCTGCTTTTGGTTTTAGGCCTCAGATTTTGTCTTGAAGCATAAAATTTCAAATTAACTCAAGGTATTAATAGTAAACAACTGTCAACCTGAAAGCATGTCATATTCAGTGTACACAACTGCACATTCTAGTGTCTATTATTTCTTAAAAACAAATTGTCAAATCATGAAGTTCATAGTTCCTCTTCTGGTAGAACATAGATTGATTGCTCTAGCACAATTAAATCTCCTATAGATAGCAATCTGAGAGAAGAAATGGACATTAGTGGTTTTCTGTCCTAGTGTCATATATGATCACACAGGTGTGTCCACTAAACCAAGACCACTGATTTGAATACTTTTAAACACAGAAGGGACGTGAAGGCAAAGGGTGCATACACTGTTACTTGTTATAGTTATCCATTTTAGTACTGATTTACAGAACAAAAAGCATGACATGTGATGTTTGAGCTGAGGTTATTCCATATATCATTTGGTAGCAAATTGACAAATTCCTTTGTGGCATTTCTTTAGTAACAAAAGTAAATCATTTGGGATGTGAATTTGGCTTCAATTTGAGATGTCAGTTGTCATGCTCGAGTATGTATTCTCACTAGTTTCATTGATCTATTAACACTTGGTTACCTAGAATCAAGTAACTCATATAAAGCATACAGATGCAGTCTTCTCTTGTATATACAGAAATGTAAAGTCAGAGACTGGAATTTGTTACACCAGTTACCAAGTAGTTCAATTACTCTTGAACTATAGCAATGTAGTTTGTAAAGGAATAAAATAAATGGTTTTTTGCTGGATGGTGTGAGATATAAACGAAAAATCGGCATCTTTTTTCTCTTTTAAACTTAAACCATGAGTGTTATCTCCTAATAGAAAGGACCGGCATTCAGTAATGTGAAATCGGTAAGTTTAAAGCACTACAATATTAAGATTGAGAAGTAAAACAAGAATAATATAACAAAGGTTTGCATTGTCTAGGATGCTGCATCAGAAAGATTTATTAGAAGCTGTTAAAAGTTCCAACTTCCAAGAATAGAAAGTTCTCCAGCTCAAAATGGATGATAACATAATATAATTCACAAAATCTTTCAAGCCATAATGTTCTGATAGGGGGAGTCAACATTTACAGTGGTAAAAATGATCATCTATATTTATAGAAAAGCAAAAGAGAAAATTTGCACAAGTATACAATGTGTCAAGATTTGTTGAGGGACAAACATTTCCCTCAAGTCTTTATTTCTGTGTTGGCTGGTTGTCTGATCCAACATTCTTCAGCCATTCAACAACTTCTCTGATGCTTGGTCTCTTGAAAGGATTGTGGCTGACACACATGGAAGCCACATCCAGTACCTTCAGCATCTGTCCTTCAAACCCCTTCCCTCTCAGAAGAGGGTCAAATACTTGATCTTGTTTTCCTTCAATCCTCATCTGTTGAACCCAGCTAACCAACTCCCTTGACATTTTTGGCTTGCATACATCTACAGGCCTCCTCCCAGTGAGCAGCTCAAGCATGACAACCCCAAAGCTGTACACATCTCCTCTCAGAGTAGCCACCCATGCTTGTCCATACTCTGGGGGTATGTAGCCTAATGTACCTACAAGTTCAGTTGTAACATGAGTATGATAAGGAAGAATCAATCTGGACAACCCAAAATCCGCAACATGTGCCTCAAATTTTTCATTAAGGAGTATATTGCTCGACTTGATATCGCGATGCACAATGTGTGGTTCGCATATCTGATGCAAATAAGCCAAACCACAGCTTGCACCTTGTGCAATCTTCAAGCGAGATGGCCAATCAAGTTGAGATGCACCATCAGGCTTTTCATGCAACCAGTAATCCAGGCTTCCATTTTCCATGTAATTATACATGAGAAGCCGGAATCCATCATGCACACAATAGCCTTGTAATGCCACCAGATTCTCATGTTGTGCAGTTGACAAAGCTTCTACTTCTGCTTTGAATTCCCTTTCCATGAGACCCAAGTCTCCTGAAAGTTTCTTGATGGCCAGAGTAGTTCCATTTGGTAATGTTGCTTTATAAACCAAACCGAAACCCCCACATCCTATTATGTTTGCCTGACTGAAATTTTCAGTGGCTTTTAGGATCTCAAATATGCTGAGGTCCTTGGTTTCATTATTCTTGTTGGGAAACAATACCACTAGGCTAGCCTCCTTGTCAACCTCAGGATGAACTCCATTGTTGGAATAGGCAGAAATTGATTCCATTTCAATCTTGTCAGACTCTCCTCCTGGATTGACCCTCCTTTTGGAGAGTATCCACAGTGTCAACACTCCTATCAAGGAAGCAAAGCCAAAACTGACTCCAATGATGAGCACAAGCAGTACTTTTTTGTTTGAGCTGCGATTAGCTGCAGTAGTATTGGTAGTATTTTGTTGAGAAGGACAAGAGCGCTGAATAACCGAACCACACAATTGCACATTTCCTTCAAAGCTGGAATAGGAGAAAGTATCAAATTGACCACCAGTCGGTATATGTCCTTGAAGATTATTGGAAGCTACACTGAAAAAAGACAAGAAATGTAATCTTCTGAGGGAATCAGGAATTTCCCCAGATAGTTGGTTTCCTGAGAGGTCTAGTTTCTCTAAGTTAGTCAAGTTTGAAAACTGAACCGGTATATTGCCAGAGAAGTTGTTCTTTTTCAGATCCAGCTGATGAAGGACTTTGAGTTTCCCAATCTCAATAGGGATACTTCCATTAAGGTGATTGCTTCCGAGATATATTGCTGGAGGTAGGCCTGAAAGCTGATTATATTGCAGTAGGGAAACATTGTTTGCATTAGCAAAGACAGGTAACTCAAAGTAAGTTCTTTCTACTTTATCATTTGCCTGTTGAGATGCCAGTGCTGGGAGTTCTGTGAGCTCTACTGGAAATACTCCTGTAAGGAGGTTAACAGACAAGTCCATGTAGAAAAGCTGAGGAAGTATACCCAACCAAAGAGGAATTGGACCACTAATTTGATTAAAGGACAGGTCCAAGGCCTCAAGCTTCTTCAGTTTTACAAGCCAACCTGGTATTTGACCTGTGAAATTACAACCACCAAATCCTAAAACCTGGAGTTTTTGGAATCCATCTGGCTCTATTATGTTAACATCTTGTGGTATCATTTCATTGAAAAAATTCTTGGAGAGCATAAGGGTACTAAGGTTCTTGAGCCCCCTGAGTATTCTAAGAGCCCCAGTGACATTCCTCAACTTGTTGGTAGAAATTGATAGGAAAGACAGAGACTCTAGTTCAAGTATCTTGGGTGAAATCTCTCCCTCAAGCTTATTAGATGCTAGCCTCACAGCTGAAAGTGACTTGCATGCATAAAGGGTTGGTGGTAAAACACCAGTAAAATGATTGTTGCCAAGGTCAAGTGTGGTAAGTCTGAGGAATCCTGAGAAATTGAATGCAGAGAGATTTCCCTCCAAGAGGTTGACCCTTAAATTCAACACCACGAGATTGACACAGTTCATCAGAGATGGGGGCATAGTACCTGTCAAATTGTTGACATGAAGGAGTAGCCGTTCCAACTTGGAGAGTTCGCCAATATCATGGGGGATTGAACCTGTGAAATGATTGGAGTAGAGCTCCAAAACTGTGAGGTTGGTAAGGCCAACAATGCCATCAGCAATTGTTCCAGTGAGTCTATTAAGGGGCAATGAGATTTCTGTGAGAGAAACAGCATCGAAAAGATCACTAGGGATAGGCCCTGACAGAAAATTGAAACCTGCTCTAAACGTCTCCAACTTGGAACATGCTCCTAGTCCAGGCTGAATGGCACCATCAAATTCATTGGAGGAATAGTCCAAGAATCTGAGAGAGGATGAGTTATGGTCATTCATGCAAAAGAGAGAAGTGGAAATATGACCTGTGAGGCTGTTATTACTAACATTCAAAGACAAAAAACTCCCTCCAGCTGCTGCAGCTGCCAAGTGCTCAAGCAAAGAATTTGGAAGTGTCCCATTGAAGAGGTTACTAGACAAATCCAGCTCCTGAATAACACCACCACTGCTATTTTTGCCACTGATATCACCAACAAAAGGTGGCAATTCACCAGAGAGACGGTTGTAGCTCAAATCAAGAACCAGCAAGTGATTGAGCAATGAGAAAAAGTGGTGTTGGAGAGTACCAGACAATCTATTATGGGAGAGATTAAGGTGAGAGAGAGAAGAGAGGTTTGTGAGAGAGGGGGAGATGAAGCCAGTGAGACCTCTAGATGGTAGCAAAAGGTGTGTGACCCTAAGATCTCCATCACAAGTAATGCCTTCCCAACTACAACAATCAAGAGAATCAGACCAATTGAGAGAAGGATAAGGTGGAGAGGTGGATATATTCCCAGAGAAGGCCAAGAGGGAGAGTTTATCAATCTGGTTACAAGAGGAGACTTGAACAACAAACAAGGACAAAAGGAATAAGGGTACTATGATAGTGACCATTAACTTGGAAACCATGTGAAGGGAATATGCAGAGGAAGATGAAGATGGTGATGGCATGAGAAAAACTGAGGAGAGAATGGAGTGTTTGAGGTGATGGTTGGTCATGAGAGAGTGGAGAATGGAAGGAGGAGGAGGGGGACATAAGGGGGTGGAGAACCAATGTAAGAAGAGATAGTTGGCTTGGCATGGGAATGAGGAAGACCACGACCATCCATTGACAATGGAAGCAAAATGAAGGGTGGGAAAGAGAGAGAGAGAGTGGAAGGTGACGTTGACAAGTGGGGATTTAGATATATACATAGATAACATTAAGATTTTAATTGTCATCAACTGTTATAAATGCAAAAGATTTTATTTTACACCATCAATTCATTATAATTTATTTTGAATATCATTTGTATATTATTTTTTTCTGAATTACATATCTCTTTTAAGAAAAACAATTTATTTAAATTAAATAATATTATCATAAATGATAAAATTCTTTCTAAATATTTAACACAATTATATATTAAAAAATTAAATCAAGATTACAAATTAAACTAAAATAATTTTGCATCAATTATCAAATGTAAACTACACAAGTGATTAACTATTTAGAGTTATTAAAATCCTGCTTTGGTGAGTCAAGGAAATATCTAGACACTTGACAACCAATTGTGTAGTAATTATTTACTGATGGCTCCGGCATGCCATTAGTATTTTACTTGATAAAATCGAAGTGTTATTTCATTTTACCACTTTTTTTTTATGTAAAAACAACAATAATATATATTAAATTAAATTGTAATATATTAAAAAGAGGAGTGGATGGTTGGTATTAATAAAATAGAATGAATAAAAAAAATAAAAAATGGGAGCGTTTACTTTTGGGGGGCTACTAGGCAGTGGAGGCAGAGTGGAAATTCTTGAGATGATGATGAAAAACATGATAGAGAAGTACGCCAATAACATAACGTGTGGAGCAGACAACAAAAGATATACAAAGCTGCTCTCTCTTGCTATGCTATGCTGAAGCATCTACCAGCTTCTGGTGGAGGTTATTATATTATTGTTTTTCTCTTTGAATTTTTTACGTGTGTTCTCGTTTATAGAAATAAAAATAAACGATAAAATAATATGATATTTAAATTTTTCTTATCTACCTTAATTTAAAATTTTAATTTTTATTTATTTATTTCTCTCCACTCTAACGTAGGAACCCCAAAGTCTAAACACATTTTTTTTCCAAAATGGGTCTTAACATCTACAGTCAATACCCTGTTTGGATAACAAATCGTGCTTGGTCGGTCAAAAATCCCATGGCTCTAGCTTCGGTGTCTCCTTCATTTATCTTTCTCAAAATTACTTTTTTTCATTTTCCCCTTTAAATATGTCTATTCTTATATTTTTAAAGAATATTTAATTAAATAGAGATATATTTATTTTAACTTTAAATATTGTTAAACTTATTACCAATCATTTTATTAATCTATGTGAAATTATGTTATTTGAATCTCTCAAATAAAATTTCGAGTTTGAGATTGAGTTTTGTAAATGGAAAATATGTAATTGAAAGGATAAATTTACAAAAGTTGGTTAATAAATTTTTTAATAAAAATTAGTTCTTGATAAAATTAGTAAATATTTTAATAAAAACTATTGGATTTTGTTATTCCAATTGTTAGATTTAAAGTTAATGTTAAATATATTAAATTTATAAAATAATATTTAATTTAAAAATTAATTGGTATTACATTAATTAGCTTTATTTTTAATAATACAACATGTTCCTTAAAATATAAATAAATAACGATTTTAAATTATCTACTTGTGAATGTTTAAATTATATAAAAAAACCATATGTATGATTATCATGTTTATATTATACGATTCGATAATTATATATTCTTTTTAATTTGTATCTCATAACAAGTTGCTAAATTGAGTAAGTGTGTTTTAGATTTACACCACAAATAATTGGATTCTTTCCATATTAAATTTATCATTTAAATTAATGATATTAAATTTGACATGGTTACCACTCAGTTGAAATACCAGGGCATTACAGGGCATTAGATCGCTAGTTGAATTAGATTATCAATAATTTAACTAATTGTGTGTAATGAATATAATAATACAAGTATCATAACTATACAAAATTCTTGAGATGTTGAGGTTGCAGATACTTTAACTAATTATCATCAAGTCTCAAGTTTGGTTTTCAAGTATGGAATTTATATATATATATATAGAGGGGGAGAGAGAGAGAGAGAGAGAGAGAGAGAGAGAATAATCCACCGTTGTTGAATTCAAACCATTTAAATATACTGCATCAAAAAAGAAAGTGCGGAAAAATAATAGTTTAATTTATTGTTTAAAACTAAATAACTTAATAAAAAAGCTCCGAAAAAATTGCATTGTGAGTTCTAAAAATAGTAAATTTTCAAGAAAATTAATTATTGTGACAATGAAAAAAATGAGGTGAAAAAACGCGTAAAAAAGTTATCAAAATGTAAAACAATAGTTATATAGTGTTAATCCACTCTAATCGATTAAGATGTGACATTTATCGATAATATGAGCGTAACACTCAAATTTATCCCTGGATATTTTGCTTTATTTAATCATAAATCTGTAAAAAAAATGATTTTATCTCTAAGATATGATAAGTTGATAACTGGTTCTGTTATTGATAAAATGAATACTTTTACCTTGAACATATCGCAATTCTTAATGATAGGTTTTTATTTGTTGCTTTAGTCACAATTTTCCCTAACCCATTCAAGATTTCTCAAATATTAACTAGGAAATTCTACATGCAGCTTAAGGAAAATGGACTTTGACTTGACTTCCGGCCTCTAGCATGCAAAGAAATACAAAAATAAATACAAAAGAAGAAAGGGTAAGTACTTGATTTAAAAAAATATTAAAAAATGTAAGTACTTATTATCATGATAAAATGTACAAAAGTTACAAATATAACTTAAACAAAATTATATATATAATATAAATAAGTCAAAACTTTAGTTTAAACAAATAATGCATTATTTGATCAATCTTTATTAATATGTAATTTTTAGATGCATAGAATATTAGGATCCTACTAAAGAAAAAGACATATCCTTTTATCAGAATCAGTAGGAAGAGCAACACTTTGTTTCTATAATCTTTATTAAAAAATCAATATATTATAATTTGCTAATTTTAAATAAAGAGTTTAATAACTATTTATTGTTAATGTAAAAAACTTTACACTATTAACCAAATAAAAATTACTACTTGTATAGCTTTTTAAATTATTATTGTAAAAATCAACTTCTACATAATAATTCATAATTAGATAATAATATTAAATTATTTTATATTCTTAGTAATATATTTTCTTTTAAATAGTTGCACCAAAATTGTTCGATTTATAGCAATGCAAAGCAATACAGTGAATAGTCAAGATAAATTAGAATAAGATTCACAGCAACGTACAGTTGTTACCTCCTTGTTCACAAACTCACCTGACCCTAAATTAAGTTTACAAACTATACCACTATATATTAATTAATTAAACTCTGGCCACCAATTAATATAGTGCGACATATAACTCATCTCTTTGTTACATAATATGTTTTGGATATACATATATTTCTTTATAATTTATCATAATATTTCATCACGATGTAAAACACAATTATTATTATCATTTAAAGATCTTGAGAATTACGATTATCAACATCTCGTTAGTGTGTATATATTTAGTTAACTTTCAACTATTTTCTTTTCTTTTTGGTTCATGTACAACTCAAACTATACAATTCCAGAATTATTATTACTTTATTGGTTAGTTAATATTTATTGCTCTGTCATCAATAAATATAAGTTAACCGGGGCTATAATCTGGAATTATTATTACACCTTTTGCTGATTTTAAAAAAATGTACAAATCAAACTACCTTAGCACTTGGTAAGGCCATAGTAAGGCTGTGCTCAAGACCTTGCAAGTGGATAAAAGTCTTGTCTTGACATTAAATATTCGTTAGTTAAGATCAAATTCTATCTTGAAAAACTTTGTAATATTAACTATGGTAAACAATTACTAAACTTATTAATTGCTCCTAATTTTACTATGGTTACCTCACTTTCAAGTTTCAATTTTGATACATTATTGTTGATGGAAAGAAGATGTGAGACATGGACATGAGATCTTGCTAAGTCTAGACACTTTAATTTCATTATTAATTGTTGAATAGATATTTCTTATTTTTATTATATGTAAATCTACTTGGTTCTATCCAAGATTAATTTATTGTTTCTTCTTCAAACATCAGAACCATACAATACCTTTGCACTTTGTTTTATATTCATTCAATGTAATTTAAAGGAAAATATGGAGTCCTAAAGTAACTTAATTAGATTATAATCCTATATTGACTTGTATTGATTCTAACTAATGCCGTAATTACTATTTCCTCAAAGTAATTTTAGTCTCTAGTTATTTGAAACAATATCTTATTTATTATTCTAATTTGAAATAATTAAATTAATTTATAATTAATAGTGAATTTTACCTTATATAGTATATAAAAAATAAGAATAAATCCTATGTATATTCTTTCTCTAAATTCTTGTTTTGGTATGTTTCTCTAAATACTATATTATATATATATATATATATATATTCTTTCTCTAAATTTTTTACCTTATATTCATTTCTTTCCTTGAAAATAATTTGATGTACTACTGTATTATTCTTTATCAGGGACCTTACGTGAGAAAATATCCTTATGTAAATCTGTAATTACTTAGAGACTACTTAACAATTTAATGAAATCTAACATATCGAGGTTAGCCAGAAATTAAACTCGAAGAAGGGCTAAATAGTAATTTAAAATAATTATATTTTATTGATTTCTTTCTAAAGTTAAATGAGTTATTTCTTACTCCAATTTGAGGATATTAACGCAAGAAAAGGCAATTAGTAAAGTCAACTAACACTAAAAGCAAAGATTTTTGTGATGGTAGTTATCATTGGTTATCTTTACTTTGTTTAATTATCAAATGGATTAAATTAAATTTAAAAATTTGAGTACATAATTAAATTATAGTTATTAAAATAAACATCAATAGTAAATAATAATTAAAAAAATTAACACTGGTAATAATACTAATGATTACAATACACATAAATAAAATAATTACAAAAATCTAGTCTTTTTATATAACGATTTATTAGCTCAAGTAGCAATTCATAAAACTTTAAAATTTTCTCTTTAGGCGGTTGTTTGATATTAATTACATCTGCACTACGTTGAATTACCACAATAATATCTACACTTACATTGAATTACCCTACAAAAAAATCTAGTCTGTATCAATGCTTGAAACACCAATAAAAATATCGCTATAGCATATTTGAGATTTTACTTCACCATAGCAAGTCCAAATATAAAATTCCACCCTCCCGGTAAAAAAAAAAAATACTATATTAAAAAAAAAAAAAATGTATATATATATATATATATATATATTAAATATAAATTTTACTACTGCTTATATTATATATATATATATATATATATATATAATATACAAGTATGTTAAATACATAAAAAGACACATTTAAAAAATTTATTTCACTAAAAATTATTAACAAATAATTTGACATTTAAATTTTTTAATTAAAATTTGAGGTTGGATCTTCAATTTGAGTGTGAAGTTGTAAAGAGATACTAACTTTACCTCTAGTTAAAAAAACATAATAACTAATGAAATGACAAATGAAGACTCTATTCATCCATTAAATTTTGTTGTATATATATAAAAACTAAAAAATATATAAAAAATAGAAAAACATTTAAGATGCATC